>JAOYSI010073481.1:0-19857 GCA_025775065.1 Hiodon alosoides
CCCTGAAACGAGTTTAAATACAGAAGAATCTACGACTACAAGTTCTTCATTAACAACAACAACAACAACCATGAGTGAAACCACTTCTGTATCTGCACCTTCAACTGAGAATCCTATCACAGCAATTCTCCCTAAAACAACTGGAAAGGCAGAAACTACGACTGCAGGTTCTCCATTAACAACCACAAGTATGAGTGAAACCACTTCTGCATCCGCACCTTCAACTGAGAATCCCACCACAACAATCCCTCCTCAATCAAGTGTAAAGGCAGAAGAATCTACGACAGCAAGTTCTCCATTAACAACAACAACAACGACCATGAGTGAAACCACTTCTGCATCTGCACCCTCAACCGAGAATCCTACCACAGAACTCCACCCTGAAACAAGTGTAAAGGCCGAAGAATCTATGACTGCAAGTTCTCCATTAACAACAACACCTGTTAGCGAATCCATCTCTTTATCTGAAACCACAATAGGAATTCGAACTACATCAACCCCCCCACAAACAAAGGCAGAAGAATCTACGACTAGGAGTCAAACCACTTCTACATCTTCAAGCTCAGTTGCAAATCCAATTTCATTAACAACCACCGTAAGAAGTTCCAAGGCAGAGCAATCTACAACTGTAAATTCCTTATTAACAACAAGAAATGATTCATCTAACACGACTACAACCCTCTTCCCTGTTTCTTTTATTACAATATCTCCACTTGTAACTTCTGCTACAACACCAAATTCTCCTAATGATTTTACAACTGCTGCTTCTAAAACCACGATTTCAACGACATCGTTATTAGCACCCACAACTGCAAATACTGCTAAGGAAATCTTAAAGCCAGAGGAATCTACGACTGGCAAATCTTCATTAACTACAGCTGCTTCCTCAATTGCCACAACCTTTGCCCCAGTTTCCAATATTGCTCTAACCTCTACTCCCAAAAAAACATCTACAACAACAGGTCCTCAGAGTTCTGCTAAAACATCTGCAATTCCAGTCAAACGGTATGCAGGATAGGTGTTACAACATTCTTTGCTTTTTACCAAGAAGTTAAAGGCATTACCTTTGCATACTTAACATGAATAATTTTACTAAAATACCTTACTATGTTCAATTCTAAAATATGTAAACTGCATTGGAGCATCTAGATAGAAAATAAGTAATCAAATGGAAATTCCACGCCTATTTATCACCCAGTTTATATCTTTTAGAAACTAAAAACTTTATTAATATGAAATAAGCACGGATATGCTGTGTTGCAATGCCTGTCATACCGTATTTATTTTTTGTCTTTTTTTAGTTTCATTATACCATTTATGACAGGACCTTTTTCCATTTGCACAGAGTGAATTCAATACTGGTCATCATCAGAATGACGTTCAAACTCAAAACACAAGTCCCGGCTGCAGAAGTCATCCTCAGTGCTATCAACAAACAGATAGCCACTCGCTTAAGAGCCCTCAAGTTTACCGTAACAACCTTTCAAAACGCCACTTACACCAGTGAGTACTCTTTGCACTTTGGTTAAAATTTGTTTTTTATATTAAAAGGACAAAAACCTTCTTTGCAAATGTTACGAATTAGTAATTCACCAAGAACTTCATGAGACTTTTTCAATTAATGTGTTTTTTTTCATTGCTATTTGAAATTGTCTGGCACAATACAGATTACATACATAAACCATTGATAGCTATCCTTAATGTTTGCTAGAATTAAATATAGATATATTCAGATTTTAACACTTAATTTCTATTCTTTCTTACCAAGGACATTTGTTACATTAAGCAAATGGAATTCAATGTGACTGTTGTGCGTGAAGTAGGGTTTTAATTGTGGGAATCTTCTTTGATCCAGTCATGGTACAAAGTTTGGTAGTCTGCATATAGGAGGACTGGTATCTCGATAGAATAGGGCTTTTTCCGGCATAAGTTCTGACTGTTTCCTCTCTTCTTCTATACAAAGAGCTT
Organism: Hiodon alosoides; assembly: GCA_025775065.1. NCBI lineage: Eukaryota > Metazoa > Chordata > Actinopteri > Hiodontiformes > Hiodontidae > Hiodon > Hiodon alosoides. Next base: position 1,969 of record JAOYSI010073481.1, read on the forward strand.
TCAGAGACTAAATTTGCTCTGGATTTGGCATTCAAAATTACCGATGTCAACTTTGACCTGAAGATTACCTCAAGGTTACCTCAAAACAAGCTGATACTGAGCAACGAAACTGAAACTGAGATCCAAGATGTCATCAACAAAATGGTGAGACCAATGACAGACACGTATACCGCATATATAGACACAGAAAAAGAAAAATACAAACACAAACAAATGTTTTTTGCTCATCTAAAACGATCAATTTGTAGGAGGAGGGAAGTCTAGTCCAAAGTAAAAAAGAGGTTTTCTACCAAATAATATGCAAAGCAAAATCTCTTTCAATTGATCAAACAGAAAATTAGTAGGACTTGAAAGCAATTTCAGAAATTAAAGTTGAAATATAAATGTATCTTTGTTTCAGGTTAGTGGTTAAAAAAATTACTTTACAAATGACTTACCTTTTCCAACTCAAAATACATTGATTTTTTTTAAATGACCACAATAGTTCCATTTTACTAAAACGTTACTGTTAACCCTTTAACGCGTACAGTCACATATATGCGATTGTTCGATAGCGTCCCGGCAGCGTACCATCTGTAATTAGAGCACTGCAATAGAATGTCTCAAAAAAATGACGTAACAACCGCGTCTGGAACAGCCACTGACTGTTATTCTAATGTCCATAATAAACCGACCCGGTTTTGAACTAAATAGTCCAAATAAGCTTTTAAACTATGTTTTTATGTTTTTACAACAAATTTGAAAATCGGAACTGTCCTGCTGTTTCAAAAACAAGTGAAAGCAATGACAGTTTGAAATTACAAATACATTTCCTTTGTGTGTGTGTGTGTTGTTACTTCACAGACGAATCCGCCGAGTATTAAAAATTTTCTGAGGGCACGCACAAAAATTACTCACGCTGGGGGGCAGTTCGGGGAAATTTTGAACTTACGCGTCGATGGGTTAAATATGTTCAGTGAACTAAACTTCACTTTAATATTACTGTTTTTCATATACATATAAAACATCAATTTTAAGCTGAAAGATTTTCAACAAAATAGTTAATACAAAGATATTTTTGATGTTTTTGATCAAACATCTCGTTATAATTTAAAGTCCATATTTCATTTAATTTGTGTATAATTGCTAGTTTGGTAGGATGATGGTAACAAAAAAAATCAGAATAGGGTTTAACAGTGAGATATTTAGCCTCGGGGAGTTTAAAGTACATTTCTGTTTCTTCTTCTCCACAGCTTCGGGATCTCCTCTCCAAACAAGATGCCGAAGAGTTCAAATTCCCCGCTGCCAATTTAACGTAAGTGTCTCTCTCATGTACACTGCACATTCTCATACCAGCCAGGCTTAATTACGGCTGCATGGGTGCCAGTTAGGCTGGGATAGATCTGGCATGGTCACTGCTGGTAGCAAGGCAGAGAACCTTCATGGGTGCTTTAAGTTTACCTCAGCCAGTTAAAATATTTACATTCTTTTTCAGACTTTTGACTGATTCTTACAGAGGCAATTAAAGTCAATGACTTCACCCTCCTCTGTACCTTGTTCTTTATCCACCTCTTCATAGGGTGGTGAATGACGAACTCCAAGCTGATGTGAATTATGAATATAATGAGAACGACATCAGCCTCCCAAGCGACTTCCTGACAGAGATTCTTAAAATCAGTGGTGAGTCCTTGTTCCTTGTTCTCTTCCGTTTCTGACATCTTTTTCACTGGAATGCACCGTGGTTGTTTTGGTCAATATTTCTGATTTTTATTTTAGGTATCTTGACCACCACTGTTGCGCCCAGCTCAACCATGCCCAGTCCCACCCTCTTATTGATCACTTCTGCTGGGAGCACCAGCAATGCACATAGAGATTTTCCTGGATGGGCCTTAGCCATCATCATTCCCTGTGGCATTGCCATCATCCTTCTCCCCCTGTGGATTCTGATTTTTGTGAGTGTCGAATAACACGTGTGTTAGTTCCTGTTACACAGAAATGTATTTATCTGTGTATTGAGTCAGTTATATTATAGCTTCTTGGGGCCTGAAGGCTCCTTCATCTATGTGTGGAAATCTGGGTAGAGCGTGATCATGACTTAGGATCTGATTACCCCAGAGTGTTCTCATGATTTAGCATTAGAAAACCTCAGAGAGTGTGCTAATGATTTAGGATTAGTTAACCCAAGAATGTGTACTGATGATTTAGGATGAGATAAATCCAGCCACTTTGTGAGTAGAGAAAAGGTAGTATCCCAATACAAAAATAAAAGGAAGGGAAATAAAGTACAACAACAACAATAAAATCTCCGTTGTAGGTCGTTCTGTGCGGCGGCTGTGCAGCTTTCAGGAGGCGTTGGCGCAGACGGAGGTCCTACAACGTGCAGTACACCGCACGCAACGGCCTCTTCTGAAGAGGTAAGTCTCAGAGCACAGTTAATGCCAACAAAACGTGGGTACCTCAGAAATGGAAGGAAAACACAAAATAATTTAGTGCTAAGGATGCTCGTTGAACTATGCCAGGGCATTATAGGAGTTCAGGAAGATCCAGGTGTACTGTGAGAATGTTTTAAGGTTAGAATGGCCAATTTCACTAAAAACTAGAGTAGAAAAATGTAAACTTATGGGGGCAATGGATTAAAAGGCATTATGAAACAATCAATGTAAGACCCAGGGGATTTATCTAAATCTGTTTTAAACTTATTTACAGGTGACACAAAAAGCCAACTCTTCTTAAATACCATCAACAAATTCTTCTGAAATGGAATCATTGCAACATATGGACAGATCATTAGGTGGCAGAACTTCTTGGATGAAAGGGCCCCTACAACAAAAACCTATATTGCCATCTTTGAATAACAAGGATTTTATTAGATTACAACATATGATTTACAGTCAGAAGAAAGGCTGGGTTATTTATATTTAAAAATCCAATTTCCTATAGCTACAATATGTAAAAAAGGCCCTCTTCTCTAAATTACAGTACAATCCATTGATGATTATAGTATTGAAATTAATAAATAATTTTCCTTATTTAATTAATCTATGATTAATCTATTTAAAAAAAAAAAAATCATATCTCCAATAAATGCTGGGTTATCACAGGTAAACAGAGCTTTGTAAGGGTACATTAACCTTTTTTTCCAGATGAATGCATATGCAAGTCGCTAAGCTTTTGTATTATATAATGCCTTATAATTAATTTAATTTAAATTAATTTAATAGAATTGGTGGAGGTATATTTGAAAGAATTTTCTATTTAAATTTCTATTTAAATTACTATTCAGACCTCTGAGCTCTATTTAAAATAAGCTGCTAAGGTGTGTAAAAGTTTAACTGCATGTATACAATAACACATATATTTATTAATTGGTATCCATTTTGAACTTTCTCTTCAAATTGAAATACAATAAATACAATTGAACCTTTGGGATTGTTGTGGTCTGTGTCTATCCCTGTATGATTACCAACTTATTTATCCTGAACACGTATACAATATTTACACGATAGTAAAGGAACAGAACCTCTGTTGTGACTGCATGATTCATTTTGTTCCCGATAAAACCAACAAAGGGATAATCAAATTTGCATACTTAATGACCTATTCACCATTGACAAGGTACCTCAAATCTTTTGCCATGACGATCATTTGACTACATAATAAAATTTTTTTATATTAAATTCTATTTTAAATAAATAGCTCAACTCTATAATTAAATAAAAGGAAAATAGCATGCAATTATCATTTATTGATGAATGGCTATAAAAATGAAAAAACCCACATTGAATGACATAATACAGACAAGTTTATGTTGAGTAAATTGTTGATGTAAAAAACATCATTCAGCTCTTGATTTTAAGCGTCTCACTGTAGGCACAATGTTCTCCAGGCAGCTGATTCCTGGAAAGATGACCAAAAAAAGAAAATCAATTTCACCTCCTATTAGTTTCCTAAAAGCAACATGTAAACAAAGGAAATCCAGTTTTTAAAAACCAGGAAATGTTCATTCTAACTCTAATATGAACTCCGCTGTCATAAGTATGAATGGAGTTTGGAGTTTCACGCCTTTCCTACACTTATGTTTCTTTATGTTCTTAATATTAGTATAATTTACCTAGAATCTGGAGAAGTTGGAGAACTAGTGATTGGAAAGCAGGAAAGAACGCTTCATGCTCCTCCAGCTTCACTATAATGCTGAAAAAACATCTTCAATTGTCACATATAAATACACTTTCAACAGTACTTACATTACCTTATACCACTTTCTGCACAGAAATTATAATAAAACCCAGGATGTCCAATAAATGATTATCAAATAAGAAAATTTGTAAATTTGAAATATTTGCTTATATTTCCTGGTGTGGTGATAAATATTATAGAATACTTTAAGTAAGAGTTTGTAGCTAATTTGGACCATTATCTTTTTTCATGGTCCCAAGAAAAACAGTAGATAAATAACCTAATAAAGGTGGTCTGGACTGGAAAAGAAATTGCAACAAAATCCAACAGTACCTGTCAATGTCATTGCTTCCCAACAAGTTGTCCTGGCTGTCAGAGAGCCTCACCAAGGTAGAAAGTCTCGCTGCCTGGTTCACAACCTCACTAGGGGGCGCTCTGTCATCTGAGACAGGGCATTAACAGTGTTTTTACCAGTACTATAAAACATTGTAGGCAATATCATGCCACAATAAACTATTTTTTATTTGAGTTTGTTAAATACTAAATGCACTCACTTTCATATCCCAGAGATCAATTATGGTTTATCATTTCATTCTCTTCACATTTCAACTTTCTTTTGTTAAGCTTCCACAGTACAACCACTTTTGGTATAATAAATTATATTTGTTTTATACAATACATTTAAAAAATCACTTTAATAGGGGGCTCCCTAGTTGTACCCAGCCTCTTGCAAAAGTTCAATCTGGGCCCTATGATCATGCCATTTGGTAGCGTGCTGCTCAGGGGAAGGTGGACCCAAGTTGGCTATGTTGTCTATCGGATGGATGTGCCGATCCTCCAGTAAGTGCTGAACCACCTGTACAAAGCAGTGTGTTAAATGCTAATGTTTGGGAGAACGGTGTGTTAGAATAATTTTTTTTTGTTTTTTTCTTTAGTTCTTTACTAAATTAAGGTCACCACTTTGGAGGCTTGCAGGTTTTTAGTGGCTTAAAAATTTTGTGCATCTGGGTTTCTAAAGGATCGTACCTGGAACTGCCATGGGGGAATAAACATCCCCTTCTGAAAATATGGTCTCAGCAGCTGGTTTAACAACCATTAACCAGCTAAATATATTATCAATTTTCAGGGTCCCTGTGCCACGCGTCCAACTCAAGAACACGTGCAGGAGAGGTCCGGGCACGCCCACCAGCACCGGCTGAGGATTGCGGTAATTATGAACATAATTTAACAGCCTGTGATCCCTCAGTAGGTGCTGGAAGTCGGGAGAGGAGCCGGGCGAGAGAACGTCGTCACAGCCAGGAGAGGCTAAAAGAAGGGCGAACGGAGGCCGAAGAGGGAGAAGAAAGGTGGAATGCCGACTGGGCCTTTGTGAAGTTTATCTGCGGATTTCCGTTAGTTTGTTATTTTAGTTTGTTTTGTTTGGGGTGAACCCGTAAGGGGGATCCCTGAAGAGCGTTTTGATTTACAAGTGGCTAAATAAAGGACCGGCAAGAAAGCCGGAGAACCCGAAATTATAGAAGCTTGCCTAGGTCAAAGATGTCCCTCAGGTTCCTCATGGTGTTGGTCATCTCCCCTAGCTTGGTATAGACTTCATTCATGCGGGGATAAACTCCATTGAAAGATGGCACATCAAACAGCTTCTGGAAGTGGGACACCATTGACTGCAGGGAGTTATTGGTGGGACTCCGTACTCCCTGTGAAAAGGAAAACGACCAAAGCAACAACAGTAACGGCTTGCACCCATGCCAGTGGTTTTGTACATCTCAGCTATTCCAAAACGCCATAGCATTTGTGTTAGTGTTTTACATTAGTAAAAGTATGTTTCCATGTGTACACTATGTGGAGCAGAGAAATAACATGTGGTTTACCTTCTCACTCCTGGAAGTCTCCTCCAGCAGTGTGTCCACCATCAGCAACAGATCTTCCATTCTGACTTCTTTAGCCGGGCTGGTGTTTTCGACTGGCAGCCATGGCAACAGTCTTATCACCAACTTCTTTAAAGCACAGTGCAATTCCTGTACACACACAATCAACACCAATGAGAAAGGGCCGAGAGAGATATATTTTTAAAAACGTTTTTTTAAAACTCTGAAAATTAACTAAAACAGGAAAATAACCTATTAGGATAAGTGAATACCCCCCCTTAGAATTGCAATTGAGATATAACCAACCAGCTTCCAGATAAAAAAAAAAATATATATCTATATAATAGCTTCCATCTATTATAGTGACTGATTAGTTCAGAATAAAAGTAGTTCAAAGAGGACTCCACTACTTCGTAGTGCAATTCAAAGAAATTCCACTAGGTGGAAAGTTACTTTCAAAAGATATACAAGATCAATTTGTGGAAAGGCAGAGGGTGGATATTCAAGGCTTTGTCCATCACTCAGAGCAGTTAAGACCATTATTAAGAAGTGAAAGGCATATGGCACCACCCAGACACTGCACAGATCAGGCTGTTCCGCCAAACTGGATGACCTGTATCAAAGAAAAAACGGTCTTCATTCCGTTTAGGATCTGGGAAGCATACAGGCAGACATGGCTTTCAATAGGCAAGGTGCTACTACATAGTAATAGCATGGGATAATTTAATTACGGGGGTCACCCAGGGTCATTTTGCAGCATGCCAGAGAGGCCATTTCCTTAAGGCTCTGCTTCAGTTGGTAATTCAAAAGCAGGTTTTGTGGCATGCAGGGCTGTCGACCAGGCAAATGGTGTTATCTTTACATGTGGGGTTTTAAAACAAACCTTGCATGACCAGAGTAAAGAGGAGGAGACTAACTACCTTCAAAAGCCTGGAAGTGGATTCTGCCTGCTTACACTTCAACTTCACAGCTGAAGTCATTTGGCTCAGATCGTGGACATCTAGCTCCTGACAGGCAAGCTACAATAGTCAGACCAAAAGAGAGGAATCAAATACCTTCTCTGATAGTCACTGAAAAAATAAACCAAAAAAATAAAGGGCTTGAAGAGATCAGCGTAGCCAAAACTGATTTAGAGTAATGGATTCATGCATTCAGATACTACAGACAATTAAAAAACGAGCTATCTTTACTAGAGACATGTTTCTCAACGTTCAAAAGGCTCAAATACAACAGTGCTGAAGGACTGAAATATCGACACATACACTCAGAAATTCAACTGCCATGTAAACTGCTAAAGACAGCATTTTTTATAAATAAGGGAAGGCCAAACAGGTCTGGTGTGAACCACCTTGAGATATCTCCTGCACACAACGGCCTGTATGCGGTCAATGTTTTCCACCTTTGTTTCCTTCATGTCTGTGCAGTCATCCTCCACAGTGTCCAGTTGACTAGTCCTGAGTAAATCATAGACAAAACATGGCTCATAGGGTCACCTGGACATACCTGGACTGAAGTCGATCCCAAGGAGCAGAATTACAAATAAGTCCCTCTCAAACCAAGGTCGCTCACAAAACAAGAGGTCTTGGGTAAGCATGGAAAAAGGAGTCACTCACTGAACATTGCTGTGCTGGAGGAGTCTGTCCATCCGCCTCAGCTGCTGCTTGTATGACTTGAGTTCCTTTACTGTAGGCCTGGTAGAGAAATAAGAATCCAAGGGAATCAATATCAGATGCTCAGACAAGCTGCTGCAGTCATTTCAACCGTAATTTAAGTAAAGTTTTTGTATTCCTTTTTGTCCACGTGCATCTTAGTCATAAACACCAATAATTTTTATTCTGTAGTTTTCAAACTTTATAACAACTAAAGCTATTTAACACAATTCACCTGTTCAACACACTTGGACTCAAGTGGTTTAAAATGACCATGTAAAAAAGTACTTAGTTGAATATAAACCATTTCAAGGTTGTTACTGTCCCTGAAAACGGCTGGCCCTAGGTGGCTTACACACAGTGAGGGGGCACTCTACAAAGAGTACCTGGATTCCAGATCTTGTTTCAGGAGCTGAATTTCAGCCCTCATTTCTCCTCTCTGGCCCTTCATTTCCTTCAGCTGTTCCTGATAGGACTTTGAGAAGATAAAACAGCGACGTACATTAAAAGCCAAAAAACACACTGAGCTACTTCACACAGATCATAGGAGCTCCGTAGTTGGGACTAGGTGAGATAGCACTGTTACTACACACTAGGAATGATGCATAATAACATTAGAACGGGGACTGAAAAATTGCCTTAGCCCAGCCATCACAAAAAAGGGAACACATTTTGAAGGCTAAGAGAAAGGTATTTTTTGTAGGGGCAGTAATGCATTGTCTCAGCCCCCAGCTTACAACCCGTACAAGCACCAAGACCAGCATGCAAGCTGTCAAGAGAAATTATTCACCGGTCCTGTTACATGATACCTTAAGCAGGGCTTTATAGTTTGAAGTAGAAACATCAAACGTGTCGCTTTTCTCATGGTGCTTCCTGTTTAGCTCAGGGGGAACTCCATTCTTTCCTTTAGAGTCTCCTTTATGAGCCCTAGAAAAGTGGAGCATATTAGTTATTGGACTACATCAACTTCACTGCCCAGCTAATGCATAGCATTCACATAATGTTGCAAAAACATCATGACTCATGAAAAACATCACATAAATGTTTTAGAAATGCACGCTGGGGCAGCCCCTTGCATCTCTTCTGGTTTTGCAAAGACAATATCACAATAACTATCCCCAATTCACAACTGACGTTGTCTTACGTACTGTGACAAAGTAGTACAAAGTAGCTCTATGACAACAAGCCTGAGCAACTGGCAGCATTTTAGATGTATGCCCCTTTTTTATACTCCAAGGATAACATTTCATTAAGGACTTACATCAGTTCGGTGCTTAGATTCTGAATCTGGGCTTCATAGACATCCATCACATCCAGTATCCTGAGAAAAAGTCACCCATCACACGTCAATTTAACCTCTTCCTCTCCCATTGCATTGCCTCACAGCCTCATCAGCTTTTATGCAACTAAAAACAAAAATCATTACCATAAAAAAATCTAGCCGTGATATTGTAACAGTTAAAAGTATTAAAAGTTTTACATTGGTAACCTCCATCTTCATATAGCCTATTTTAATATTGCTTTAAATGGATTTCAGACTTCTGCAGAGAAACAGACTCGGAAGATACCTTAAGTTTGTTTTTTATTAAATGAGATTTGTTATCTTAGTGTAGTTTTATATTTATCATATACTCTCATGCCATGGCACAATTATCCTACTTGTGTAACTTGGAGAAACTTGTATCGTACAAATTGAGATCTGAACGAACTGTTACTTACTGCTGGTCAGTCTGCCAGTGTGGCTGGGCGGACCTCTTGTGGATCTGCTGAAAGACACTGTTCTGCCTGGCAACCCGCCGCTCTTCCTCCTTGACAGTGACGTAAAGCTTCCGCTGCAGTTGGGAGATAACCTCCTGCTCCTCAGCCAGATTCTGCTCCAGGGCCTGACATCGCTTCTTCCAAAGGAAACAACACAGACACACAGACACACAGACACACAGACACACAGACACACGATGGCTTTTAACAGTGACAAGCTCTAGAAATTGCAAGCAAAACAAATACAGGTTATTGGACTTCTAGGATACAAGTTACAACTGACCTGGACCTGACGACACATTACACTGCTTGCCTGATATCACCAAACAGCCCAGTGATTTATTTAAAAAAAGTCTTTGAACACAGAATAAGCCCCATTGGACTAAACCAAAGAAGTAGATATTTGTACAGAACTTTGTCCAAAAGTTTTGTTGAATAGAAGTGTACCCCATCCCCTCGCTAGCACCCATACCTCAGCATCCCTCTCGCCCTGCTGCAGCTGCTGGAGCTGGCTACATTGCTCTGCTGCCTGTGGTGGGAAAATTACGGACTTTGTTATAATCAATAGCATTAAAGAATGTAGAGTTTAGTCTGAGGTTTAGAATTCCTCTGGCTGCATTTAGCGAGCAGTTAGATGCCTTCCATTGATCAATAAAATGAAGACTTTGATTGCACTCTTGACTGAAATTATTTGAAAACTAACTGGAGATATTCCACAACATGCCTTGCCAATGTAGCTGTCCTCCAGTCCCTGCACCTTGCCCTTGACCCCATCCAGGATGCCTTCCAGCTGGGCGACCCTCTGGGTGTGCCGCTTGACCTCATCCCTGTGTGGGGAAGAACAGGAAAACTGATCCTTTTATGCAGACTGGAAACCGTAATATACCTAACCTATGTTAATCAAACAACCCTTTCCTATTCCGCAAGCTTCTGTACATAGGCACACTTGACTGAATGTCCCAATTAAAACTACCTGAATAATAGTTTGATTGATTTTCAATTATTTCAAAATGTTTCTATACATTGAGGATATAAATTAAATCTTTTTGGCCAGACTAGTAACCTTTGGACACCATTTGAAGACAAGATTCCACACTTGAACAGAGTTGTGGTATACGGTAGGTGTGTAGAGCCACTTCATTGCAACTAGATGGCGACAACTGCCCAACTTATCATTAAGAGCTTCTCAAGCTCGTCTACAAAAGCCTCTATCAGAAAAAAACCTGGATACGGTTCAATAAAAATTATTTTGATGAGTAATGGTATGTCCAGAGAGAGAGATTCACAGAACCGTCGCAGTAGGACAACGTTTACGAAATTTTTGTTTTTGGTTTTATTGCTCATGCGAGTTGTTGAGATAAAAAAAAAACCTAATCTGTAGCCAGGACTACACAATAAGATATCTTTAAGCACTAGTCTTTTGACAACAGTTTTGTAAAAAAAAAATAATATATATTGAATGTATTTTTCTAACCCAGATAAAACAGACCTACCACATATCATGCATTCAGTCCATTAATTTTTTATTGGATCAAGTTACCAAACATATCCCCCGACTTTATCAAGCGCTATAGCAACAGTCACAAGGATCTTTTTCTCTATCAGTACATTCAAGGTCCTTGGGTCACTGGCAACCTGAGACTGATTACTGATGCACGACAGGTGGAATCCAACAGTTGCTGGGGCTGGGAAAGACCTATATGTTTTGTGAGCCGCGTTTTCCTTGTCATCAGCTATTGTATGGCAACAGCTGGTCAGCTTGTCCTAATAATCAACACAGGTAGGACAAGGCAAGGGCCCCTTCCAACAACACTCATTAGTTTGAGAGGGTCCCATTGTTCCAAATCAACACGGACAACATAGGTATGACAAGACAAGGGTCCTTTCCGACCCCACTCATTCGTTTGATGGGGTCCTATTGTTCCAAGTTATGGAGAATAAGCGTTGCCATCTAGGCATTGATCAAGCAACAGTAACCTGCTCAAAAAGGAACAACGTTTTTTTATTTTATTTTAACAAATCTTATTTACAGCAAGAGCCATTCACAACAAATGATCCATACAGTGACTGAATAGAATAAGATGCGTCTCCACAAGTTTAATTCTGTGCTTTTTAACAAAAAAGCTATGCCATATCAAATTTTAGTACTTATTATATATAACTGAAAATTCCTGACTCAACCAATCACACCATGCCTGAACTACAGTAGAGCCTTCAGAGAAACACAAGCCTAACTTGGCATCCCAGATACTCAGCGTTGGGAGAATTGAGAAGAGAAAAACTAAAGTATTTACTTCAACTGGCTGTTTGCCTGGATGAGTTCCTGGATCAAGGCTTGCCTTCTTTCAGAATCTTTTACCATTGTCTTCAGTGTGTGCCTGATCTCTGATGCAGATAACTTCTCCAGAAGAACCAATTCTGAAAGTTACATTTGAGTAGATAAAATGCACAGTACCAATGACAAGTGTCAATTTAACACCTTGTGACAGCATTTATAAATCATAAGCTAACATAAAATTAAATCCTAACAGAAAACAAGTTATATTTCTAATTGATTTCTATTTCTATAGATCTTGTTAAATCAAAACAAATAATCTACAGAATGACCGGAATTTATTTAAATGAGTGCTTTTTTTTTGTATAACATACTTTTCCATTTCACAAATTTCCAATACTAACTTTGTGCATTCTGTTTAGGGTTCATAAACGCCATTCAGATTAATAAAAGATCTGCCGATATTTTGAGTGAATAATCATGACTGTGTTAACGCATGTTTCACTGGATTCGGGGCCAAATAAACACAAGAGTTAAAAAGAAACACTAACCAGACCCTGCAAAAACAATTAGATATGGATTCCTTATTCGAAAAACAAATATTAGAAATATCAGAAAGCAGAAATACCTACAAATATTACTCCGATGTAAGACTATCAGTGTGACTGGATCCGTACTATGTGCTCAAAGCAGCTCTTAGCCACAGTACCATTACCTGCAAGGTTCTTGTTCTCCATAGGGTCAGCGAATTGGATTGGCTTGAAGCCATGGTTCTGCAGGAGTCTGTTCACTGTATCCCATTCTACTTGCTCCTGCTGTATGATTCAAAAACAGTAACTTGCATCATCTTACCGCTATTCACAAAGTAACATTAGTTTCCCATAAGTTTCATTCAGATATGGACCTCACGAAACATTGCTTTATTAAAACCTACATAAAAACTAAATATATTCATTAAAGCAGGGATCTTTTCTACCTGAAATTGCCTGCTGGTCCACAAATATACATAAGTCTTGTCCTTTGGCTGCAAAACACAACGCATGTTCTTTCTTTCCGTTTCCTGTCCCAAGTAATCTCAGTTTGCTCTCTTAAGAGGTTACACTAGAATGCAGTAATGTGCAAATGACCTACTTTTAAAAATGTATTTCCTATCCACTGAACAGGTACCGTTGCTCTCTCTGGTCACATATGTGCAACTCAATTTAGTGACTCTTAATCCTCGTTCTCCCACTGGACCAGGCAAAGTAGAGTCAAATGACATAACTCTAACCCTACTGATGCCATTGGACGAGCATGGGAGAAAACAGGAATTCAACTAATGACTCCAGTAACAGTATCCTCAAGCAGTCAACTTATCTAGGTTCCATTACCTGCTCTTTCACCCCCTCTCCATCTGAGGATGAAAAAAAAAAGTTACCATCTCAAAAATCATATAGTTCTCTTTCAGATTGATGTCAATGTTATTCCGTTTACTGGACCTAAAGACAACAATTTAACTGGCATAGCAGAAGTTATTATCCTGATTGCCTGATGAATAATGACAAAGCTATGTTTAATGTATTTTTTTTTCTCTTACCCAAATTTCGATGTGTCATCCCTGTACCAGTCGCATACACAGTCAAGTTACCGTGTTGGTTTACACCAAAGCGCTACAAGTAAAACATACAGTACAGACCATGTAACAAGCCATCTACCGAAAATGGTTATCTCGCACTTATGGAAATAAACTGTAGCAATCACTATTTGGCGTAGAGATGCGCCAAGGAACCTGCAAAATATTTTCTGACAAACAGTAGAATGCTCAAATGGCGAGGTCGCTAGTTACATGGAATAAGTTAAATATCTGACACTAATAGTCGCTAACTACTCGAAACTTGAGGTGTTCTGTAAACAATGCCAAGCAACATCCTTATTCTCATTCATATCTTACCAATGTGGCTATTTTTCGACTTTGAATGTTCTTCTTCTTTACTATTACATATTTTTAAACCACGCCTGTTTTAAATTTATTTTATTCCTACTCTATTTTATAGAAGCTTACAATTGACAGTTTGAAATTACACTAAACGGGAAGACACATGACACAGCGGTTGTTTTAAACCAATAGGCAATAAGAGTATGGAAATCTCACGCCCATGTTTACAGCTTGACAAATGACTGGTCAGTAAATAAGATTGATATGGTTGAGAAATTGAAAAACGAAGACTTTATACAACAGTTTTGTAATCATAACAGTAAAATAACAGTACAACACATAATTTAATTTTAAGCTAATTTATATAAATATTGATACCACTCGTTCGCATAAGTTAATAATCAGAATGGGCTAGATTGTCTCTCGCGAGAAAATGTTGAAAAGTTAATGACGTCATTATTCAACATAAACGCCGTAAAACTGTGAGAGCTGTGGATTCTCGGAAACAAAATATTGCTGTGAAGATTGCGATGGAGTCTACTATTTAACTTTTTAAATGTGTGGTAAGGTTATAACGTTTACAGTCAGGAACATAATTAGAACTATTGAGGTGTTGCTTCAATGCTATCACATTTTAGTCAAGAAATGTGTCGTTTTTCTTGCTGTTTCCATAGTGACAGGTTCCTCTACACCTAGGTAGCCAAGTTACCAGTTAATTTATCAGTTAATAAATAGGACTGCCTGCATGAAACAGTTGGTAAGCATTTGCAGAAAAACGATTGGGTCGCGTATGTTGCTTATTGCTTTTGTGTTAAGCCCCCTAAGACTGTCTCCTTCCTGCGAGTTTTCTAAATTTCTAGTAAAAGAAGATAAAGTCTGGCTAATGATTAATATTGCGCTCCACTGCTGTTGGGAGGAAAGAGGCTATATTAACTGAAGCCTTTATTCGTAAATGATAAACTGGTAAACTTGTCATGCTACCTCCAAAAATGTTTAAGCAATTGCTTCACGTATTTAAGAAAACAGGTTTCAGCGAAAGTCTCTATTTTAAAAGCTAGGTTAATTAAATATAATTTCACACTATTTCTTCCCAAATAGTGGATTATAATTTATAGTACATTATAAGCCTCTCAATGGTTATTGATAGACCCACGTTATTGTCATTTTAGGCTGCAATTGAGCATGGTAATAAGAAATGTGTGAAGGTAGTGAGAAGAGATTTTGCAATATTGCACCACTTGACTTCAGAAAGTTAATATCATGATCATCAAAGATGCTACACACAGGAGTTACAGACAAAGATGCAATTGACATCACAAAAGACAGGATACCTAATTGTGTCCATCTTTCAACCGGCTCCTTTAAGATTAACCAAGAGTAAATAAAACTATTTAAAAGTTTTCACCCAAATTTTTTTATTTTATTATACATGTTAACTTATTTATCTGCTACAGAGACCACTCCCGCAAACTCTTAGCTGCTGCTTCCTGGCTGATAGCTCCATAGGTTCTCTTTATTGTTCTTCAGTTTAATTATTATTATTAAACTTGCCTGCTTTTATTGATGTAGGAAAAAAACAATGAAAGCAGCGAATGTAATTTTTAATGCATTCTTTCATAAATTAAACTGGCCTTATTGAATGTTGGATACTGATCTTGCTTTATTTAGTCTCTCTGCTGTTCCTTTAATATAAAGGGGTTTTATGATGTTGCACACTTGTAGGTAACTAATTGATTTCGACATTTAGAAGGAGTGCTTTCCCAAGTAAGCCTCTTACATTAAGCAGCTGTTGCTGAGCATTCACTTACAGAACCAAGCAGGACAGCATGTCGCTTCTTCTCTGAGGTTGGGATGAATATGTGACTATAATATTGGTGCATAATTGGACAACAAAACCACTTATTTTTAGTGTTGCCCTAATTCTTCTTCCAGGATCTGCCGCAGAGCCGTCTAGCCGAGATGTCTGGAGACCTAGTGGGCGTCTGGGAAGTGGCTCTAAGTGATGGAGTTCACAGGATCGAGTTTGAGCATGGAACGACCACAGGAAAACGTGTAATTTATATTAACGGAAAGGTAGGCCCGAAGCCTGCCCTCCCATATGGTTCCAGAGCCATTATCATTTTTATCATTTGTGAGGCAAAAGATGGCATGGTGAAATGTTATACATTGGCTGTGAACAGTAAAACTATTACTACTACTACTACTATCTAAATTATAGTTTATGTTTTCCATAATCTGTGTGTGGTTAGCTACCGGTTCAGTTTTTTCATACAAACTGTGTGTTGATTTCTCGAGCAGGAAGTTATTAGAAGGGATTGGATGTTCAAACTTGTTGGAAAAGAAACATTCCACGTTGGTGGCACAGATACAAAGGCGACCATAAACATTGATGCTGTGAGCGGCTTTGCCTACGAATACACTTTGGAGATCAATGGGAAGAGTCTAAAATCGTACATGGAGAACCGATCTAAGATTACCAACACCTGGGTGCTGAACCTTGATGGCACAGACTCCAGGATAGTCCTTGGTAAGATTTTCTTCATCCTTTGCTCTTTAGCTAGCAAAATTTAATCCTTTTTTAGTTCTATCAACACTGTATTCCGGCTGCAGTTTTTAAGCAGTCTAATAAACCTTTGTTAGTCCAAAGATAACTCTCTTTACTGCAGATGGTGTTTTTTTTACTGTTGGTAGCAGCTTTTGGTAATTTGCCTTTTTCAGGCTTCATCCTAGATGTAAGGTCACCATAAACAGGCAGCAGAATTCTCAATTTTGATTTGTTTCTTTCGGCTCCAAAATGTCTACAGGACTTTTTGTTTAGTCTCACTGATCTGGGCAGCGATGTACTCATTATCAACAGATAAAATTATCTGTCTGGTCATTAAGGTAAAATACAATAAGTGAGACAAAACATGGAAAAAATGTGATTGTCTGTAAAGGGTTTTTTTTAGTTTTTACCAGAAACTGATTAGGGATAGCAATTCCGACGGTTTCTTGCAATTTATTCTATTAATGAAGATGGAGGCTTATAAAAGTACATTTTGCTTCCTTTTAATGATTGTTTAAAAACAAGTAACATTGACCTGTGTTCCTTACACCGCAAGTTTCCTTTTTAAACAGTAGCATGATCTCCCAAGTGGCTCAGTCATTAATTGGCTGATTATGAGCATTCAAGCACAGTTGCGGCACACAATTGGCTGGGCTTCACCCAGGCTGAGGTGTGTGCTCTTCTTGGCTTGTCACTAACCAATGTCATTTGTTTGCTTCCCTGACATTGTCGAGAGGGCTTTGTAGCCTGCAGACTGTTAAAGAGATGGGTGGTTGGAAAGCTATTCAATTTGAGGAGGCTAATCCTCCCCATGTGTGCTGGCAGGAGCCGAGATTCATTAACACTATTGTAGATTCCAAATATATATACATTTACCGTAGCAGATGGATATTTTCAGGCATTACTGGCAGCTTTCATTTTGTCAAAGCAAGTGTTTCTACCACTGGTGTTATAGGCCTTTTTCCCCTCGAAGGTTGCATGACAGATACACGAGAGAGGTGATTTGCTTAAGAAGGTTAATTATTTATATGTTCCCAAATATTTACATATCTGAATGCAGTTTAATTATTTTTATAACTGCATTTATGCATAAAATGAGATGACACTAGTAAAAAATATTAGCATATTATTAAGTGTTTTATATCTGAGGCCACTGATAAATAGCTGTTTGTCCAAAGGCAATGTTTATTAAACAAATTAAAAGCACAAGTGCCGGGTGGTTTTCCCTTCTATGTAGTTGAGTACAGCTACAGCTCAGTAGACTTTTGGACTGTTTGCCAGTTTTGACCATGGTCAACAATGCCACGGTCTGCTGGGAACTTTTTACAACCAAGTTCTACCCTCGGTTGTCTTGGACACCAGGGATAACAGTGTGTCATGTTTTTGTATAGTAATATTTTATAGATTTAGTTTTTACCTCTTATTGAGATGTTACTCTTGGTTCACAAAAAAATACGGGGTTGTTTTAATTACTCTTTTGACAGAGAAAGACACGATGGACATATGGTGCAATGGGCAAAAAATGGAGACTGCGGTAAGATTGAACAATTTGCTATTACTCTTCCCCAACCTGAAGTGCTCAAGAGGCAAAGGAATGAGTGCTCAGGTAGAAAAGCGCTTCTCAAACATTTTTATATGGAGAATATATGCTCCATGTCTTAAAACATATATATATACACACACATACACACACAGCGGGTGAAATAAGTATTGAACACGTCACCATT
>JAOYSI010073482.1:0-12362 GCA_025775065.1 Hiodon alosoides
AATATGAAAACCTTTCATTTATTATATTGAAGAAGTTCCTCTGCACCTAGTAGATAGTGATTCAATTTAAAGCAAAAAATGAGAATGTCGCCATATCTGCGTGTGCTCACAAGACTGTGACAAACATAATTGTATCATTATTATTCTTTTATGTATCTGTACCTGCATGTTTTTTTTTGTTTTCATAATTGCATTTTTACTTACAAAATAAAAACTAAATATTGAAAACGCTGATACGGCGGATTTTGTTTATTGGTCAGGTTTATGATCTAAATTAAAAGAAAAATGCCAACACACACACACACACTTGTAAAATCTACTGCCTTGTAAAAAGTTGAAAAGCTAATGTTAATTAAAATATCTACACCACTGCATGTTCAGTTTGGTTGTTCTCCAACATTGTGTCCCCTAGAGAGCGGCATTGCGTTGTTTTTAACTCTCACTCCGTCCAAGGAGTATTAACATTGTGAATTAATCATTGGAAGCAACTCGTTGATTTTAGGCAGGGTATCACAACAACTGCAAGAAACTTGAAGTGAGACACCAGAATGCATCCGGCAAAAACTGTTTTTTTTAGTGACTTATATATGATACCTATAACTAATTTTCCCTTGTGTGACACATTGACCACAAGGCAGTTTTTCAGAGGGCGTTGCCAGGAGGGTGTAATAAAGACTCGGCTGCTGTTCGCTAATGAACATCCAGCACCAAGCAGCTAGTGAAGACCATTCAATGGCTAGCGGATGGACTGTACTGTGTGCGGGTCTCCGGTTCTCCAGCGGCTGCATTCACACCGATCCCACAATTGACTTTTATCAACCCACTTGATACAGACAAATGCCGTATCTGGTGTGTTTCTCTGTTCCACTCTTTATGTAAAAGTGACTTAATGGTCATCATAGTGTAACTGAAGCCACCAAGAAAACGGACGAGTTGCAGTTTAACGTGGTTTAACAACCATCATTAAAATGTAATATTTTACTTACCATGGAATTAGGGGAATACTCGTTTTACCACGAAATTAGGGAACACGCGTTTTAAGTGATAACGTCAGCTTTCCTCTCCTCAAATCCTGAGTTAACTTCTGAAATGCAAGATCATTTTTATTTAATGATAATCTATTAAACAAATTAAACAAATTACCTTGATTTAGAAATCTCTCATTAACTCATCATGAGTTAATGAGTCTTTTGTTACTTCTTTTTTTCATATTTTAGTGCAACAGATTGTGGCAATGTCTCTTAAGTTTGTAAATTGTTTGTTTAAATATAAATATAAGGATTTAACATAAATAAAACAAACGGCCATGTTATTGATTCGTAAAACTGCATTGCCTGAAGGCTATCAATAATGGACGTTAACAGTTTAGGTTGTTGTAGCGCAGGGTGTCCACCAACCATGTGTCCAATACCAACCAGGTTTCCTTGGATACTCTTCTCCGATGAACATAGAACGTTACATTTGAAGAGGTGGCAGGGGTTTTTTTTTGTGGCTCGTTGGTCTAGGGGTATGGTTCAAATCCTGGACGAGTCCAATCACTTCAATTGGACTGTTAGGCTATTTTCGAGAAACCAACTATAGTTAGCATTGTTTGGGAATTGTGTTGTAAAAAATGGAACTTTACAGCTGATATATGTGTTTTTAATTTGACTAAAGGTTTACGCATACATTAAAATAAATACCAATGCGCAATTGCAAACAATAATTTCAGACATAATTCCTAATTTTGTAATTATACGCATGTGGAAGAATGCGACTGTTAGGCCCTAGACAGAAGCTGAACCTGTACATCCAAGTGCACACCGTTTCATCACTGGTTACCCGAATGAGCACTGAACTGAACACTTAAATGAGACTGAATCAGGACAGCCCTGCATGGATTGGTTTTGGGATTATGCGACCGTCAACACCCGGCGTACTGAGACAGATCTGCAGATGTTTTTATTTTTTAACATTCCTTCTGTCTACTTAAGCGCACGCTTCAAAAACTGCCAAGACTATAAGGACTGAGCAGACGGTTATTACAAGGTCGTGTCGTCCAAGTAACCCCCCACAGCCACTGCCTACATTGAATCACTGGAGAGCCTTTGATGTGGGGTTAGGGTTCTATTTATCTGTCAGTGCTGGAAAATAGACCCCTTCCTGCTTTTTTCTGTCAACAAGGTTGAACTTTAAAGAAGTAGACAAAAACAACGTTAGCATGAAACATTGGCATTTCTGTGAATATATACATTCATTCAATAATTCATTTGCATAATTAGGATGTAAATAAAGTGTAATCACTTCAGATGAACAATGTTAGTAATTATTCATTAGAATCTTTGCACCACTGAGTGTTCAATTTGGTTGTTCTACTACATGATGTCCACTAGAGAGCGGCTTTGCATAGTTTTTACTCTCATTCCATTCAAGGAGTATAAACAATGTGAGGTACATTAAACACCTGAAACACTTACACTGTCTAAGATGGGAGTCTCAGGCACTGTGCTGAGCTGGTTTGCATCGTATCCTTCTGGTCACTCTTAACAGGTTTCCTGGAGAGATGCTATCTCTGCCCCACACTATCTTACTTCTGGAGTCCCTCAGGGTTCAGTTCTGGGTCCCCTTCTCTTCTCTTTATGCGTGAAATCTCTAGGCAAAGTAATCTCTGCTCGTGGGTTTTCATATCACTGCTATGCTGAACTCAACTTTTTCTCTCATTCCCTCTTTCACAGATCTCCATGATTCTCCCCCACATCTCTGCTTACCTCCGTGATGTATCCACGTGGATGTCTGATCACCACCTCAAGCTCAACGTGGCCAAAACGGATCTGCTGTACCTCCCTGCCAAGCACACTCCTTTCAATGATGTCTGCATTACAGTGGAAGGCACCACAGTCTCATCAAGCCGCACAGTCAAGAATCTGGGAGTTACCACCTGTCCTTCAAGGACCATGTTGCTTCAGTGACTTGATCCTGCAGATACATTCTCAGCAACATCAGGAAGATCCGTCCTTTCCTAACAGAACAACCTGCACAGCTCCTGGTCCAGGCACTGATGATATCATGCCTGGATTATTGCAGTTCTCTTCTGGCTGGCCTGCCAGCTTCATCGATCAGACCTATCCAGCGAATTCAGTACGCTGCGGCTTGGGTGGTCGTCAATCAAAGGAAGTTCACTCATGTCACCCTCCTCCTCATCAAACTCCACTGGCTCCCTGTTGCTGCTCGGTTCCATCACAAGATCCTCACCCTCACTCAACAAGCTACCACTGGTTCAGCTCCTGGCTACCTCCGCACGCTAATCTCGGCATACAACCTCACCAGATCCTTGCAATCCTCCAATACCAGATGCCTAGAGGTCCCTCCCCTACGGATGTGAAGATCGTCCGGCAGACTCTTCTCAGTACTTGCACCGACATGGTGGAACGCCCTACCTGAGGACATCAGATGATGTGAAGTCTACACCGTCTTCAAGAAGGCCTTATAAACGTACCTCTTCAGACAATACCTCACGCCTCAGTCCTGAATCCTTAGATTACTTTTGTTGTTGAGTTATTTTTTACCTAGAATTATGAAGGATAGTTTTTGTGTTAGTTAAGCATGCTTATTGATATGTTATCTCTTTGCAGCATTAGTCTTTTACCTGCTCTCAGTCATTGTCAAAAGAGCAAGATAGCTCAGTTTTGTATTGAAGTTGAACCTTAAAACTACAGCACTTTTGTACGTTGCTCTGGATAAGAGCGTCTGCTTAATGCCATAAATGTAAATGTAAAATGTCAGCAACATGTTGGTTTAAGGGAGGGTATCACAACAACTGCAGGAAACTTTAAACTAAATGGCTCCGGCAAAGGAGGTTTATCAAGGCCTGTAACTGTTTTTTCACTTGTGTGTGACACATTGACTAGACAACATATATTTAGTTCATGGTATATTCCAGAGGTACTGCGACAATTGGGCTTACTTCTGAATAAAATGTTGAAGATTAGAAGATTTAAATCATCTTTCAGGAGCATAACCACCCATCTTTATACTGTCTTCCTGCCTTTTTGTGACACAGAAGTATCAGAATGCACGGAAGGTAGAATTATCCTATTAACTACTTTGATCCGTTTTTCATTAAAGCTAGCTGAAGGTTAAGGAAGTTCATCATGTGTAAATAAGCCAGCTTTAGGACGTGTATGATAAAAAAATAAATACAGGAATGTATCATAAATTGTTTATTAAATGATATATTTGTAAGACAAAATGCTTAAATGCTCAAATAAAACTGTACATAATATATTTTTGTTCACAGTTTGATATGACAACATGCCATTACGAAATTCCCTTTTTTAACAGCCAACCTAACAGTTTTTATTAAGATAAAAGGTCATACAAAATTCACATCTTTACAAAAATGCATAATATTCTTTGTGATAAAATGTAAATCATGCTTAAAAACCGTTAATAACCCATTCAGTCTTTTATTTAATAAAATATATTACAATTTGTGATATAAAAATCTGTGTGTGTGTGTGTGTGTGTAATTATAAACAGGATGTACAGCCCTGACATGTGGCATTACTAACTGTAATGTGGCGGGGATTGTGTGCATTATATATTCGTATATGGCCTTTTATACTGTAATTGCAAATGCTGCTTACAAAGTTAGATGTAATTTTACTTTCGTCAGTTAATTGTTCTTGAGTTCACGGCATGATAATCTCAGATTCTGTGAATGTTCGCTATAGCATCACGCTACTTCACAGCCTATTCTGTTGCCTATATATGTATATATAACACAACAGAAAAATGGCATCAACTGACAATAAGACCAGCATTTAATTCTAACTCTGGACATGCAGCAGTAAAATATTTTGTGGACAGCCACAATATTAAACAAACAATTCCCTGCTTTGCACCTCAGTCTCCCCAATAAAGTGAAATATACAAAAATAAGGAATAGAATATGCATGTTACTGCTTCCCCAAACCTACACTGAACGTAAATTTTCCATTAAAAAATAATGCCCGGACAACGCAGTTCACATTTGAAGAGAAACAAAGACAGCCATGCCCCCCTGTGTAAAGCGCCAGCCATCGTGTGCTAAGGAAGTGTGTCTGTTACTTCCCTGGTGTAAACCTGTGGTGCTGAAGCCTTGGACGACCGATGGGAACGGGATTGGCGGTGAAGAGGTTCCAGCACAGGGGCTACCTTGTCGACACAACTAGGCCGCCGTTCGGCTGATGAACGCCCAGCACCTGCTGCTGGCGACTGGACCACAACGCGTGAGAGTCTCTCTACAGCGTGTTGCATCCACACGGATCCCTCAACAGGCCTGCATCAACCACTCAAAACAAGGGAATGTCCTTAATCCACTCCACCCATAGAAAGTAAAAACACTTCAGTACTACGCGATACGCGAACATATTTCTATACATTTAGAAGCAGAACCAAGTCAAATAATTGTAATGTGAGTGGAACTACAATGGAGAGAAAAAGGTTGAAAATGATAACGATGCAAATCACTAGAGACACATATACTTAACTCCTTAAAATTGATTAATGGATATTATTTTGCCAATTTTGTAAATTTGTCTATAACGATTAACAGTTCTCCAGACGCAAAAACCGTGTACACACACAAAAAACAAACAGCACAAACACGCACAACCCCTAATCCAAGGCAACCGAGACAGCCTTGACTCGTCCCGCAAGTCTCAATATCAATTTCAGTCATCCTTCACAAAAAACAACAACAAACTGGCTTTAAGAATGAGTAGAATTCTTCATTAAAAAGGAGGTTTCCTCACTCGTTTCTGAAGAATTGCAGGTATCCTTTACCTGATATTACAGAACAGTTCTTATCACATCAATCGTCAAAGGAATTCCAAAAATTCCTTCCCCGCATTTCACTGACAGTGCAGGGGGTAACACAGTAACCGTTCATACCGTGCTCCCCAAGGTTTCACAAAACTGGCGTGTTTAGTTACCTGAAAATACTAATTGCACTGCTAATAAAAATGAAACATAGAGTACAATAGTATGATAGCCCTATAGAATGTTATATAATGGACATTTGCTCCTTCCTAAAAAAAGATTCACATTGTGTGGGTCTGACCCATGTTTCACAAAAGCCACAGTGCTGTGTTTGCTGTGTAATGTCTTAGCACAGTCTGTGTACGGTCAGGAGAGTGTTCGTGTCTTGGGTGACAGAGCCCAGGCCAGCTGAGCTTGTGTATCGTCTGACTGACAGGCGGTGGAGGGCTGTGGTTGGGGTTAGGAGAAAGGAGTCCGCAGCGGGGCCGGGCAGGGCGGGCCTCAGACCAGTAGGTGGCGCTTCTTGTGCAGGGCCAGGTGATCGGAGCGGGAGAAGCTGCGCTCGCAGTCAGGGCACTGGAAGGGCTTGATCCCCGTGTGTTTACGGAAGTGCCGCGTCAGCTCGTCGGACCGGGCAAACTTCCACGTGCAGCCCTCCCACATGCACTTATAGGGCTTCTCACCTGGAGAGAGAGAGAGACAGAGAGAGAGTCAGCCAGTGTCTCAGTGGAGACCCCTCACTCACAAACACTGACCCCGGTGTGGACCGCTAGGCACGCGCCACGCTTTCTCACCGGTGTGTGTGCGCCGGTGGGCCTTCAGGTGGGAGCTCTTGGTGTACACCTTGTTACAGCCGCCGAAGTCGCAGCGGTGGACGCGACGCTTCCGGAGCGTGTCCGGGGAGTCCGCTGGGACGGGGTGTTTCCCAGAATGCATGATGACCGAGGGGCTGTTGCTCCTGGGGAGACACAGTGGGGGGGTTAGGGTTAATGGGAGGGTGGGACACAGTGGTCAAGCAGCAGGGAGGCACGACTCAGTTCAGACTCTACAGCAGCACTGGGAAGATCTGTATTTTTGTTACAACAGAGGTTTGTTACAACAGCACACTTTCGGCTGAAGGCAGTAAGAGGTACAGCCACAGTTTTAGCACGGTACGACTTCACAAACAGACTGTAGACTGTTATTGTGTGTGGCAATCTAGCGCCCTTGATGTTAATGTTTTTTTAACACTTTTTCTGTTGTTTTCTTCAGTGCGAGCGATGACACCCGATGACAGCTCTTCTGGGTAAACAAGTCGCTCTCCACCCTGCTAGCACCCGCCACACCTTCCAACACACTCTGTAATTAAAGCTTCCTGCCACTCCCAGTGACTCTCTGGGGTGCAGCCCCTCCCTGAGTGACACAGTGCGTCTAAAAGTAGACTCTCGCACCACGCCCTGACGGGGTGTAAAATTGACCCTCAATCTTCCTCACAAACACGGTGACAAGGGGTTACAGTTTGGTTCAGCACAATACTAACACACACACACACACACGCGCGCACATACACACACACACACACACGCTCAAACTCAAACACAGCAAACGCCCAACACACACACAGACACTGCAAACACTCACGCACGCACAGACACTGCCAACACACACAGCCAATCAAATCTCCTTAATAAGAAGGATCTGAGGACACATGGAGTCACAACGTCTGACTGGAGCATGCTGGGTGATGATATCACCACTGAAGGGAGAAAGAGCCCAGCTGCCACGTAACGGTTCGATTAGAACACTGTTGAGAGAGCTCACTGTTCCATACCAAACTGAACCCCACCCAGAGTATCAGTTTTACACATCCACTTATTACT
This sequence comes from Hiodon alosoides, assembly GCA_025775065.1. Classification (NCBI taxonomy): domain Eukaryota; kingdom Metazoa; phylum Chordata; class Actinopteri; order Hiodontiformes; family Hiodontidae; genus Hiodon; species Hiodon alosoides. Next base: position 7,641 of record JAOYSI010073482.1, read on the forward strand.
TATTTAACAATAACGTACTGCAAACCGTTCCACAGATATATAGAATTCATTCATTCACTTATTCATTCAGTAGCATATTTTTGTTGTCAATCAAATTTATGACATACGTTATTATTTTTTATAGCTAGAAATTAAGCACTAGAAAAACTATGCTTAAATAAACTACAGAAATGAGCCACCAAACCGTTGTACTGTGACACCCAAGGCTCCATATATCATTGCAGTCTGTTTCTGGTTAGATTTACCATCACTCAGTGTGCATTGCCAGAGATGTGAAATACGACCACCTTAAGAGTTGCTAGGTGATCCCACAGTAATCCATGCTTGCGTGCACTAAACAAGGTGTAGGAAGTGTGCCAGAAAATAAATGAAAACTCATAAGCAAGAGGAATTTTGTCTTTTGTTACGTCCGCCACCTTTTTTGCTCAATTTCGAAACTAAAGAAATACAATAAGGCACGGAGAGAAGATTTAAAGACCGTAAATGAAGAGGTAGTGGTTAGCGTCACGTAGAAAAAGGCTGTCGGGTTGTCTTCATTTTAACACTGAACAATAAGAACATCCCTTGCACAATAATGCCTTATAAAGTAGGAAAGAGCAGTCATAACTAAAGCCATTTCTGGTAGATAAAATCTATCTGTATAAAATGTATGGTGCTATTCTATCTGGAGATTTTAAACCAATTTAATTAGCCTTAGAAACATCAGACTTCAATAGCGCAAGAGAATAGCTAGATTGCATTGTTTGCCTAAAACACTCAAAACGGTCTGAAGTTGAATCACAAGATCTTATCAGGACTGCAATTGAATTGCTATAAAGGGGAAAAGGGGGTCGGGGAGGTAACAATGGATCTAACTTTACACCAGACTGTTTAATTCCCCTGGCTAGCATTTCACCTTTGTGAGGAGGACTCAGCAATAGGCTAGCGGGGAAGGCATGTTAGCACAGGTGCCCCCATGTTGAAAAAGGAAGCCCCTGCGTTGCTGACAGCTTCCAGAACCTCACAGTGACAGCACGCCCCTCCGTCCCACCGGTCCGCACAACTGCCTGACGCAGTGGTGCCTGTGTGACATGTACCCCCCCTTTACAAAGAGCCAGCTATCTCAGGAGTAGCACTGCCACGTTGAGACCCTGCTTAGCCAACAACCAGGCAGACTACGTCCTACATTGCGATATTTTGGAAACATTCAGCTGAATGTCTGCAGGGGATGCCAAAGCCTGACAGCCCTGTTCATTTTGCAGTTAGTCCTGGATAAAAGAAGGGCGGATGTGAAGCAAAGCTAACTAATAAAGGATAATAAAAAAGCCAGTGGCAGCACAGGAGTTGACGTGGAAACTAATCTGCGGTTATGTCACCACCAGACAGGGATAAGCCTTTGTAAGAGCACAATGAAGTGGAGTTTGTGCGAGCATGTTTTTTCTTCTTAAACACAAGGCTTTTCACGAAGCCACACGGCTGGTCATTGGTGGAGAGGGGGACATGGGCACTCACTGGTTGTATGCCCGAGGGGGGGCGATGACAGAGGATGACACCTCCTCGCTGTTGGTGTCCTGAGGGTGGTCCATGGGCGGCTCGGCCTTGATGGTCTTCAGCAGCTCGTGGGCTTCGTGACTCATCTCCAGGGGCTGCATGGGTGACGCTGGGCCCGCCCAACGAGAGACAGGGTTAGTGTCACCGCGCACACGTTTCCCAGCCCTCACTGACTTCACTGCGCATTTATTGCAGGAATGCCAATAAACACCAACCTGGTCCATTTAGTATCACTTTTTTTCCCCTTAGGGCCATTTGGATTTCAGATTATAGATTGGATATATTTACGCACTTCAACTCCTGTGAAAGTAAGGCAGCCTACAAAACCATTTCATTCATTGTAATGTAGCTGTAGCACCAAAATGAAAACGAATGTAATGAAGGCAAGAAGTACCTTGTCTGAGGGAGGACAGGCCCTGCATATCGTCTCCCGGAATGGGGGACATCATGATGGGCTGGTGGAGGTGCAGGGGCGGGGAGTAGATCATCGGGAGTGGCTGCAGTATGGACAGGACTGGGATCATCCCGGGGCCCGAGCCTGGCCCCTGGAGCAGCTGGGTGAAGGAGGTGTGGATGGGCTGGGGCCGGAGCGGAGGAGAGCCGGCGCTGGGCCGCGAGTGGGGGCGGTGGTGGAGGGGCGGGGAGGCCGGGGAGCTGCGGGACGAGGGGGAGGAGGACGAGGAGGAGGGCGAGCCCCGCTTGGCTACGGACAGGTCTACGGGCTCCAGCTGGGTGTGGCCCAACTTCATCAGTGAGGAGTAGCTTGAATATAACGCCTGAGGACGGACAGGGAGAGCAATCAGCACTGGGGGAATCGACACAAAACGAAAGGCTTCAGTGGAAAGGGCAGGAGGGAGAATGAGTAAGAAACGACAAGAGTTAGAGAAACTTTCAGGATGAATTAATCATTTTAGCACTGTACAGCATGGTTGATTTTCAAACAAAAACGGTTTCTCATTTTGTGGATTATTAACATAACACAAGGCATCCAGCAGATAACTACTCTTTGGCTTTTCCCAAAATGTCTGCTCCAACACAACCGCCCCACAACCCCCTACTTTCACAGAAATCACTAATGACAGTGGAATGTGTGTCCTTTTGCAGCTGTGTACTCAGACCGTAAAGAGAGAGAGAAAGAAAAAGAGAGACCAACACACATACACACACACACAGGCGCAGAGACACAGACATATACACACACACACACACAAATTCCCACAGCATTTCAGACAGTGTGCTGTGTAGGCCAGGCTCTGCACCAGACAATGCAATCTCTAAGGTATTACAACATGCTGTTTGCACTGTGCTTCTCACAACAGCCGCAGTGAAACACAAAGGTCCATCTCCCTCCCAGGTATTCAGACAACACTAGGAGAGTAGACCCACAGTCAAGGTAAAAAAGAAGTCTGCTGCAGTGTTGCCAGGGATCTGGGCACTCAAGTAAACGGAACATTTACTTTAGTCAACAAACAGTTACAGGATAATTGGCAAATACGCAGTTGTAAAACAAGACAAACTGGAAACATCTGCCCAACATCGAACACCTTATCCGTCCTTTCATACTGACACAGCTTTAAACCAGTTTTTATAAATGTCACACTAGTAACGTTGTACCTACAATAGCTAAAAGCTTATGGGAAAGATTTGCATTAACGTCATAAAGCCTAATCCACTTAGAATCGATTGCACTACGTGTGCCCCATAATCAAATTCAAAACTTTCACAAAAAATACCCAAAGTCTGGAAAAGAGCTTATTTTCCTGTCGTAATCGCAGATGACGACAGAATAAAAAAACGCTGTAATTGCCCCTTCCCTAAACCTATTCACCCACTGTCTTCCTCATTCCTCTCTTTGAGGAAGTGGGGCGCCAATGAGCACCAGCCACAGGCCCCTCAGAAAAGCCCAGTCATGCCCCAATAGTTGGTCCAAAGGCTGGCTGTACACGGCTCTATTGTATGCAAATCCTGCGGGCCGTTTGTCAGGAAGGAAAGCAGCCCATATTTTCTTACTGCGTGTTTCTAACTGGAATGAGTGTAAATATACAGCACAGAATGCTAATGTGCAGGAGAGAATGTGTGCGGAACGGGGCAAAGGGTCAGTCAACCACAGTAAGCAGCAGCAGGTGAATTCAGTACATCAGACAGGACTTCGTTAGGGGTAACCAAATTTTCCTCCAACAACACTATTTCTCCCCATACTCATTTATTGATGCTTTTCCCAGTTCTAACACATTTCTCTGTCAGTCCCTGAACAGGATGAACAACACCGCGTAAAGGTACACAAACAGCATTGGCGTGAATGTGTTTTTCAGGAGGCAAACCCTGTCAGTGGCCTGTGTAAGTATGAACTTCCTCCTCCGCGATAAAGCCAGCGCCTTGCTGCCCTGCGGGCCACACGGGGGCCTGGCAGCGGCCCGACATGAACTCGACACAGGCGACTCCACTCACCGGCTCCATGTAGTCACACATGAGCATGGCTGCAGGCTGGGGCTTTCTGTGGAGAGAGGTGGAAAAGGAGAGTTAGCACTGTATTTCAACAACCAAATGCATGCCTTCGGACGGTTCGCAATGCTTTCACTCACACTCATAGAAACAACACATTCAGGTTCCAATCATACCAGTGTCAACAGATAGGAACATTAATTGACCTTGTTCTAATACAGTCCTACTAAAGTAATATATATTAATTACATATAGTCAATGGCTAATAGCTGTGAACATACTGACAAGGCAGAGTCCAAAGGGTAAATAGTTCCAAACACCAAGGAGAAAGGCAATACTGCTGAACAGCAGTTGGGGCACTTCACAGGAATACGGTGGAGCAGATAAAATCACCCACAGGGACGTGAACATGACCGTCCTACAGAAAAACCTGATCGAAACACTAATCCTTTTAGACGGTGGCATCGGGTTTTTCCATTGTTCATCTAATGGGAATTTTTTAAAATGTGCGCAAAAAATGCAGGAGATTTGTGTAAACATGGAGAGTCCCCTTGGACCACTTGTAGCCTCTCCACTGACATCATCACCCTGCTGAGGTGAGGGGGAGTGTCCCTCTCTGGGTGGCTGATGTTTCCCGTCACTGGGCCTCTACCCTCTGTAGCGCTGCAGGAAACCGCACTGTGTGGATAGTGAAACCTCCCATAGCAGAGACACTCCGCACTGTGTGGATAGTGAAACCTCCCATAGCAG
>JAOYSI010073484.1:0-19849 GCA_025775065.1 Hiodon alosoides
ACCTCTACATGCTTTGTAAGTGGGAAAACCTGCAAAATCGGCAGTGTATCAAATACTTGTTCTCCCCACTGTATAATGTCAAACCATACATTTTTACTGGCATGAACACTTAAATAATTGAATGAATCAAAGTTGGCAAACTGTTTTGATATGCTGAAGGGTTGTTTCAGGAAACACGCTTAAGCCTACCTTTCCCTGCTAGTTTGCACTAGAACGAAAGAACCGAGGAGCATATCTCAGAAAGAACTGAGGAGCTGAGATACATTTAGTGATAAATAGCCGGTTTTAGCTGTGGCAATATACGGGGTTATTTCATTTTATTAGAAATTAAGAAGATGGGGACTCTGCCAACATGATTTGGTATTATCAAGCTAGAATGAAGGCTGCTGCAGCCCTCCAAGCTATCCATGCTTTGGAGAGTGGACAACCTCAGGTGATATGTCAGGGGCTTTGCGACTCCTACGAGGCCCAAGCACAAAGAAGGTTGTTAGTTCTAATGGAGCCCAGAATGCTTTTGATGCGATGCAATAGTTCCTCGTAACAGCACCAATTCTTGCTTTTCCAGACTTAGCCAGACTTAGCTTGTCACAAAGGGGTTCTGTTGTTGCAGAAGGGCATTGTGGTATATTATAGCTGTTACGTCCCTTCAGTCCTGTTGGTTTGTTCTTGCTATGTTTGTGTTCCCTTCTTTTTTCCTCTTCTATCGTTCTACATCTAGGTGTCCGGCTGTGATTGATTGTCCATTCCCCATCACTCATCATCATCAAGAACATCTGTGTTAACTCCTTGCCAATCAAGATTCCCGGTTTCCCTTCATGTACCTTGTCCTGTCCTTCCGTCAGGAGATGATGAGAAGGAGGACTAGGAGGACCACGGTGGACAGGCAAGCTGCCTATGGGCTTACACCTCATCATGTAGTTTACCTCTGTTGAAAATACTGAGTTACTAAGTGCCCTCTTCGTATTTTTGTAGCCTAGGGTTTAGCTTATATAGATCTTGGGATAGGTTTAGCATAGGCCACTTATTTTATGTTCTTTTCTTTGGCACCATTCTCAGTTCCCTTGTTTGTTAGCACTATTTACTTTTATAAACACTTTTTGCACCAAAAGTACACCTGAGATCGTAACAATGACTAGGTAAAATTATTGAATAACCGTCTGTCTAGTGCTTCGCTAGGCAGGGGGCAAAAAAACAGCCTGAGAAGTGGAATACTCTGTATTTGCATGATTGTATTGGGGTTCTGTATTGGGGTTCTATAACCGAGGCGGAAGATGCCATTGTGAGGACTGGACGAATGGAATTTTGTTTATATTATGTATTTCAAACACATGTTATATATAAAATTATTGATATAATGAGAGCCTTTTTACAATTGGGAGCGCACAACTGCCACCAATTTGATTCATGCACTGGAAAGAAAGGATCACCAGCACAATCACAAGCACCCCTCAAGCAGTATCAGATGGGGGGCCCCCCATTTGAACAATTGTGGAGTGGACATCGTGGGCCCCCTCCCCATCACAGATCGGCAGGAACAAGTACGTCCTCAGGGCCATTGAGTTTTTCACAAAATGGCCGTAGGTGTACTGTGTCCCCTGGCTACACAGTGACCAGGGGCAAAACTTTGAGACACAGGTGTTAGGTGGGGTCTGTAAACTGACAACGCTGAGGATGATGTAGACTACTCCTCTTTACCCCTAGAACGATGCTCTTCATACTTTCACCTGACGTTAGCCACGTGATTAGCCATCTTAACCTGCATTTGCCCCTGGTACTGATGCCGTTTTGCTCCGTGGTACATGAGTTGACTGTGGTGCACACATAAAAATGTATTCTTTGGACATGATCAGCGCGTTCCCATCGATTTAGCCTTTGGGCACACCCAGAGAAGGAGATACCAGGCCAATCTGTGCAGGACTTCAGGCACAAACTGCTGGAACGGCTGCTTGATAGGCACTTTCATGTGTGTTGGATGTAGTGTACCAGAATTGGCTGCCCGGTCACGGAGAGGGCAACAAGGACGTCAACTTTGAATTGGGGTGAGCTGCCTTTCCCCAGGGACGGGTGAGGTTAAAAGCGGTTGTCTTTACTTGTGCCAAAGTTTCTCGTGTGTTAACATGTTTCTGCAGTGTATTATTCCTCAAGTTAGGGCTCTAAAAAGCTTCCACAGACTTCTGACACTTCAAACAATTGAAAACTTATATTTGTTTGCTGATGGTACACTACTGCAGTATTGCACTGTACTTACGCTTTTGTTTCCTTATTGTATGCACTTAAATGTAAATTTTAAACATAGTGTTGGCTACCACAGCAAAGGAGGACAGGTAACGATGGGTCAAGTTTTTGGAGAGTTTATTGAGCACAAGGTTCTGTGCTGAGCAGGTTAAGAGGTACAAGATTCACAGCAGAAGAAGTGGAATGTATATTTGATGTCTGTGTATCATGTCATGTACACATCCATCTTTTCGGATGCCCCAGAGAACATCCATCAATAAATCAATTCATTTGTCTATTTTTCCATTTGAATTGTCTCAAAGGGCCTGGATAGATTTTATTTTCCAGAGGGAAATTGTAGAAAAAACAAACAAACAGTCAATCTGACAAATTATTCCCTGACCCGAGTGGGAGAAATAGCATGATGGCAGAAACATATAAAAAATGGAATAACAAAGTTATTTGATAAACAGCTGAGTTGATTGCTCAGCAGCTTCAGTGCTGCTTGTGAATGGCTCGAGGAAAAGCCACCAGTGCAACACATATGGCCCATTCTCTATTCCTGATTGTTGCATAGGGGTTGCTAATGAGCAGCTGCTGGCTCTGGTGGACATTACCTGTGTGAGCAACATATGTGGTGCTGGGAAACAACAAAGAAAATACTGAAATATATAAAAGGCAAAAACATACAATGGGTTTTAAAAAATACAGGATGTTTTGACCCTCCTTCCACCTGGTTTCATTCTGAATATATTTGTTCATTTCCCATAACGCTTATCCTCACGGTCAGCAGCGGAGCCAAACAAAGCTGAAGCGGGGCGTGAGGCAGGGCATGAGCCAAACAGACACACATACACACAAAGACATAGGTTGTGAGGCAGGGTACACCCAGGACGGGACGCCAGTCCACCACAGAGCAGGAGTCAGACACAGCCACTCAGAGGACACAGGGCACCAGGGCACCAATGCTAACCACTGACATTGCGTTCTTAACATAAATAAGTTTTAATGTGCAATCTCTATGTTTTCGGATCAGCAGTTATATTACAAATACTTAATATGTATTTAAATAATTAAATACTTCTCCTTTAATATTATTTAAAGAAAATGCTTATATAGCTGTATGGGAGCGTATGTGGATCTAAATAAGGGTGTCAACCAAATAATAATATTTATAATAAAAATAACAATGAGTACTATTATTATAATTATTATTATTTATTGCTTCACAATATCTAAAAATCAGATTCTTATTTCAGTGTTTTATCATTTATTTAAACAGTACGCTTGAAACGAAATAAAAGAAAAACCTTTGGATTAGATTGCAGTCCAAACAAAAGCTCCATCACCCTGCCTCCTGCATGTAAGTGGCTTGCCATTGTCTGGTGAGGGTGCCGGCACCAGTCAGGAATGCTCCCAGATGGAGGCTGTCCAAGCATCCTTGGCTGCTGCCAGCTGTTCCTCCACTATCGGAGGGGGGGGGGGGGGGACATTTTACGGTACCCATAGGGCCTGAGTGGGTAATTAAAAATCCTGTGTGTTGATTAACAGCTTAATTACTCTGTAACGTATTATTAAACTAATTAACCACAAGCCATTTGAGAGGTGCCCCCTGAATAGTTTTGGACAAATCCGTTAGTATTAACGTTATTTCGAAGCCAGTGTATTGGCCCCCCATAAAAAGACAAACAAACATAGCAGCTTTCAAACTTTCTGATGCTGCACATAGCACACTCTTTCATACATAATGCTATGCTGGGCAGATAATGATTTTAAATGTGTTTGAAATGCACTTTGAAGTGTGTCAGTGTGAGTACTGTGTTTTCATTTGGGGGGACTATGAACAGGGCACCGGTATGTCCTCCCCCTTACATCTATTCCCATGTTGACCCTCTGAAGTTTGAGGCACCGTTCCCTCCAGACCAGCTGCCCCAAGTTCATCAGCTCCCAGTCCAATGGTCCCTTTGCTGGGGGAGAACTATTCCGGGAGCTAGAGGTGAGCGCTGATTTGACTGATTCATTTAACAACACCGGGGATACTGTCACTGCATTACATCCTTTATGAATTTCATTTACAGGTGAAAACATTTTCAAAATAAAATATATAACTTTTTAAATATGTACAAGACTTGGTTTTATTATTATTGTTTGGATTCTATAAGTAGCTTTATTAAGGTCGTTAGAGCTAATAAAATTCTATTTTAGAAAGTAAACAATATTATTTTTTAGTAACTATATTATTATAAAAACCTATAGGCTATTTCTTATAAGCACTTGATATCTACAAGCAACATTAATATATCCAGAAAATTTTGTCCATAACTTATTTAATTGTTTGTTGGTCTGTTTTTTGTCTTTAAAGTCAAATCCTCTCCACCACCAAACCCTGCAATTCAACTGACTTTGAAGGTGTCCAATCATTCCAATCCAGTTATCAGCACCTTTCTGATTACCCTCTCTGCCGCTCTTCCCCGCCCTAAAGTCATCGTTGTTCAGACCCTGTGGATTCCACATGACCAGAAGATGTCGCCAAACCTCCATGATTTTATTCCAATATTTTATTCCAAGTAGCCCTATACTTCACATACGTATTGGCACATCATTCTCAGCTAAAGTTGACGAACCCCGGGATTGGTGGAAGAAAAAAGTAGATCATTTATAGTTAATATTTCTATTCTAGAAATTTCAATCTATCATGGGATCAGACCCATAGATCTTATTTTTCCCAGCAGTGGGTTAGTTGGACAGGAAGTGGAACCTTTCCACAGCAGACTCTCTGTTTGACTATAGGCCTCTAGGACAGCTAATTTTACATGACAGTGACACAGTTTCCACAACGTACCCCTATGATACGCTAGTCAGCATTGGCTTATGGCATGAGGGCTCTGGGTTATAGTGGGTTTTTGGGTATCGACTATTTCATTAACACGAAAACAGCTCCTTTGCAGAGTTGCACACATCGAGTTGGGCTGATTTTGAAATGAAGAATAAGGAGGTTTAATTGTGCGCTCTGTGGCATTCTCTGGGTCCACTTAGCGTTGGCGTATGGTTTTGTCTCAGGTGTCATTCCAGATGGTTTTACTTCAAACCTTGGGGGCCAAGGACAAGTCTGCGTTTTGTCTCCTGGATTGAATAGTTTGTACATCTGCATTTGGAAAGCTAACTCAATTGAGAATTTGATCAAGTTTTAATACTATACATAGTGTCTATGTCTCCTGCTGATGCTTATCCAATATAAATAATAAGCCCACTTGTCTGTTGGAGCAGGGTAGCAGCTCCTCTCACAGGGTACCATTTAATGTTGGTACAGTGGAGCTTTATCAGATCAGTCTCTTATTTTACTATTAATTATCAAATCTGTAGGTTTCGTTTAAAAATGATTTTACCCATAAACACAGAAATACAATGTGCCACGTGTCCATCTCACGAACACGTGCTGGAGAGGTTTGGGCATGCCCATCAGCACCGGCTGAGTATCAAGGTAAGTCAAAACCCGTTTTAACAGCGTACCATCCTTCTGTAGGAGGTGGGGTCGGGAGACGAGGAGGTTGAGTAAGCGAAGGTGCCAGCCAGAGCACAAAAGCTCACAGAAAGACAGAGTGGAGGCAGAGTGCTGACATCCGGAAGGGAAGTGTACACACGCAGCTAGCTACATACGAGTAATAATTTAATTATCTTATGTTACAAGTAAATAAGGTCGAAGGTTTAAGTTATTGGAATAGTGGTAAGATGGCTTTAATCAATATTCAAAATCAACACAGACAACCTGGTAAAAAAATAGAAGAATTTATGAATGGATGTTCACAAACAATAGGGAAGATGACATAATGCAGTTTGAGGATGACTACGATGAAGAGGGATAAAATACCCTTGATGTCTTTTTTATGTTATTACAGCAGATAAATACTGTTCAAAAAACATTTTTTAATTGGTCAGAATAATAGGCCTTAAAAACAAAATTAAATCATAAATCTGAATAGATTGTTTTATTATGACACAAACTCCATATAAATTATTTACATCCAACATCAAAATGTTCAAGATCACAATCAAATAAATGATTTCACTATACTAAAGAAAAACGTTAATCGACAAATATGCATTTGAGCATTGCAGAAAGATAGTTACATCCTAACAGTTCAATGAGTTCTCTATTATTAGATAATAAAGGTGGATATGTTGCCAGTTTGTTTATTATACAAACAGACTCCTTATTGTCTAGCCCAGAATGCCATTCACTGCAATTTTTATTGTACCAGATGGTCTGCCGTGAGCTCATTGGTTTATGGTTCAGATTTAAATTCACTGGTCCGCATTATTTGTTCTTTTTGTTGAGGGTCCACATTGTCTCTGTAACCGTGAGGTCTGTTCTGGTCTTTATTAGTGTGTATGGACTGTGCCAAAGGTCTGGAGACAAACAATTTGCCACTATTTGCTCACACTCGGTGTTTGTTTTCTTCTTTTCTCTTTGCTCCCCCAAACAGAAAGTGAACCCCTCTCCCCTATTTTTCTATGGTAGGCACCACACTGTTACGTACTTTTATGAACCTATCCCAGGTGGAACGGCTAGGGGGACGAAGGGGGTTTGCCTCATAACATATAGGTGGTAGCAAGGTGTAAGACAGAAGGACAATAACAAATGATTAAGAAACAAATTAACAATAATGTAAATGGACAACTTAGCCAAAGGAATGAAAGAAACAAATTCCCCAGGTATCTTAATCTTCAATCCTACTACAAACGAATTAACCCTCCTAATCTAACCCAAAAGTACACTTGGTGGCACCCACTTCTGGAATCTAACCAAGGCTATGTGGACCAAGCCAAACCTGTGTGATGTATATGTATGTCCAAGGATGCCTTACCTTCCTACCTCACCCTCTCCTGAGCTAACAAGAAAAGATGAGATACGATTACCCGACAGGATGGAACCATGACAAGGCTTAGTTAAACTGGGTGACTAAACACAAACAGGTTTTACACACAAGCTAAGAATCGCCGTGGGAACTAGCACACTGATTAGCCAAATAAAAACAGGAAATGTGCTTATCCATGGACCCAGCCGAACTCATGGGGGAGACATAGAGGTTAACCAAAACACCCACTCTGCATACAACACCAAACATGCTCTGGTGTTGGGACGTAACGACTTCATGCTTAGATTAATGTACTTCCAGGGGGTAACCATTCACTTTGGTATTTTACCTAAATGCGGAGGAACTGAGGCAGCCGGGATTTCATTGACCCATTTTTATCACTTTTTTTTCTCTCTCTCTGGTTCACTGTGCCTTCCTCTTCGGTCAGAAAGGAACGGTAACTTCAGCCAGTCTCAGCTCTGTGCACACTGTACAGCACTGCGCCCTTGGCTCCAAAAGGAATTCTTGACTAGTGAACTTGCTTCACTGTCTTGAAGCCAGGTCCTCACTGATCATCTGGGACATGATGCAATGGGTCAAAGCAATGGGGACCACCCCAGCATCTCTTCACATGCTCCTTAGTTCTTGTTGCCTGGGACTGCATGTTCAAGAGTTACTTTTAGTGCTGAGATGACTGCTCTTACCCTGAAACTGACTTTGCTTAAGATGCATAAGATAAGCAACAGGAAAGCCATAATCATGTCTTTTTGTTGTTGTTGTTTTTCATTCCTCCAAAGAATCAATGTGATAATTAAAGCAAAACAGCCAAAATCACAAGTTTGTTATTTTTTTAACCATTACAACGTTTGTCCTATGTTCATACTTGACTTGTGTCAAACCCAGTAATCTTTATCTGAAGTATGTCATCAAAGTATCAACATCTCTTGCACACAAACCCTTTCCTACTCCATGTTTGGCAAACAGGAAAGTCGTTGTTTTTTTTCCTCTTCAGGATCATACTATAAACACTTCTCGTGCAGAACTATTGAGAGAATAAATAAATGTGTGATTTTCCAAGAAGGATATTTTAGTTATTTACACATTTGTGCTATTACCCCTGAAATGTATTTGCAGCTTGTGGGATTTTTTGAATGTTAGCATTACAGCTGAGCAGACTACCTATGTTGGGTATGTGTTTTAGGAACTCATGAAGAAGATTAAAATATCAGAGGCATCAGAGACACAATATATAGCTGGCAAAATGTAATTTGCTTCCTAAAGTTTTAAGCTCACCAAGTATAGCTTCTACTGTGTCTGAGAGCAGTAGAGGAGCTGTGGATGCTGATTGTGCCAGCCCCGCCTTTTCTCTTGCTCCAGGGCCAAGCGGTCACAACACCAACATTTGTCTAGGACATGCAGGGCCCTGCGGCAAAGGAGGCCTCCCAGACTGACACACAGAAAAGTAAGTCTCAGCCATGTGAAGAGGGGGGTGGGGGGATACTGTTGTCAAAAAGCTCATTCTGAGCTGGTAGCTCAAGCCATCTCTTGTTGTTGTCTCTGAATATCAGTACCAGGGGACTGATAAAAAGGTTTGGCATATGTATTGTTTAAGGCCTCGGGGTCTGATTGTGGACTATGTAACTGTCAGTATGTGGCAGGGTTGCATGGGAGACCAGAGAAAGGCTCTGAAGGCTTTTCTGTTGAGTGTGAACGGACATTTTGCCTGCACTGTAGATGTGATCAGAACACTTTTGGGGAAGAGTAGCTGAATGTGATCCTCTTTCAAGACACCATTTATTGTTGGTGCAGTAGAGCTCATTTTATTTATCAGTCTTGTTTTTATTATTTTATTATTGTCTCTGAAGTTCTTGGAATAGTAGTTCAAGATGACAAGATGACAAGATGAATATTTAAGTGAAAACAACACAAACCACCTGGTAAAAATATAAATAATTTATTAACAGGGGTTCAGAAACAATATCGAAGACAATATGAGGGCAACATGGTGGACAAAGGAATTTGAGGAAGATGATGACGAAGTTGGTCAGTTGGTTGGAAATGGTGTAGGCAAAGTTCCACATGTGGCAGATGGAATTGGCCCAAACAAAGGGAAAAGGTAAAACGGCATGTTTAACTATGTTTGGAATACAGGAGAGATGAGTTTGTATGGTCGTTAGTGTTATCAGTATATCAGCCATCAGTATTATTGCTTCGTCACAGCGAGGAAAATTCATCCACATTGTCTGGTATGAATTTAAAGGTTTCCTTGCATCCAGCCAAAACTGCACTTGGAAACTCCTTTCTTCCGGGGTAGAAATAGTTCAGTCCCTGGGAACATGCACCCACGTCTCACAATTTTTTGGCTCACAATTGAGTAGGATCATTGCTACTGATAACTCCAAATGTCATGATCAATGGCCTTTCACATGGCATAGAGTGCAACTGGTTGATTTTTCTGAGTTCGCTGAAAGATTCTCCCTCCTTGCAGAGAGTTGTGTCCTTCCTTAGGACACCGGTGTGAGAGAGCAGCGCAGCAGAAGAGATAGAGAAAATGTCAGTTCTCTGCTTTTAAGGAACAATGTGGTTTTATGACCTGCTAATGACTGGGCGCTGGAGCTTGAAAGTACTGGCTAAGGGGTGATGACTGATGATGTCATCCCCTGGAGCTGGAGAGAGAGAAATTCAGTTTGTTTGGACTGTGCATGGTCCCTGCAACACCCTGTGATAAACCAGTCCATGGATCGTCATGGAGACTCCATGAACACAATATTATTAATTTGTTTTCACAAAGAAAAAGAAAAAACAGTTCAAATTAAATCTCTTACTAATAATGGTACCAAGGGCAACAAACAAATAAAATAATAATATAAGTGTTTGTTTAGCTCCTGAAGTTGAATCATCCTGTGCTTACTAAAGCATACAATCAGACATTAAATAACAACGATATGTTGGTGGATAAATTGAAAATACTTTTATTTGTCAGTGTATAAAGAGCCATTTAAAATGTAATCAATGTTTTGAACGCCTAGACAAGCAACGGAACTATGAAATGGAAAGAATGACTAAGCCAATTTTCACATGCGGTATGAATACTGTTTTTTTCTGATTCATCTGCAGTATTAAAAAAACAAGGGAGTGGATGGAACCACAAGTTATTGTGGTTTATTTGTCATAAATCAGATACATATGAGTATGTATATTTTTTAAAACAGGAATAATCCTTCCTTGTGGCCCAAAAGGAAGGATTATTCCTGTTTAAACAAATGGTCATATTCATATGTATCTGATTTGGCTTTCTTATTTAAAGGTCAGATTCTTCTTGGGAAGAACTTATCAAACTGCATTGCACTTCAATGCTGTAAGTTTATTCAAGCCGCTGCCAGAAGAGAAAGAATTAATTCCCTATTTCACAAGACATGATCAACCAGCACTGCTGTAATAGAAAACAGTTGTATTTCCCTCACAGGTCATCATGGAGTGACAGGGCATTCGAGTTGCATGGTTCGATATTGTAGTTGCCATCTCTGCTTTTTGATACAACCATTTTCCTGTCCTTTCATTTCACCTTATTTCTCTTAAATAATTTTTTTTTTTTTAATCCAGTTGGTAATATTATAATAATAATGACTTATTATGTGAGTAAGGGGTGAATACAGCAATTATGTTAATTAAAAGCACCTTGTTTTTACTAAATTGTGCCCCCCTCATTTTATTAGGTTTAAAATAATTGTAGATTATTCATAACAAGCTGTTAATTATTGCTACACCATGTAATCCAATAAAATTAAACAAGTGTTTTGCATTTAGAGGCAGAGAAATATTCAGAGACACCGAACTATTTTACTTTAAACCCTTCAAAGCAATTTTATAATAAAGGGATACCATAAAAATCTTAACTAGCTAATTTGTTTGCTTATTTTTATTTATATTTCCTATTAGGTTACATTCACCAACTATTTTTTGTATTTTTATCACAAATTTAGACTTGTCAATTATGCTAATGCATCTGGGCTCATCACTATGACTAACACCACCACAACGCAGTGATGGAGAGGAAGAGGAACTAGTCTCCTTCAAACATAATCTCCTTCGAGCCACCAATATTTTTTTCACACTAAACTAATTCTTTAAGCTCGTATGCCATGTTACTGTTTTGGTTTGCGTCAGCGCTGCTTTGATAGACACTACATGCTACACGTTCACAACTCTTAACAATGCCTGTGTTTTGGACTGGCTGTACAAATCGGCATAGGCATAAATGTATTGAAGTCTCTTTTCATCCTGATGTTCATTTGTTCACGCATGGTCCTGGGACCACCACCCAACTTCCTGGTTTCAATAGTAAGATGTTTTTTTTGTTTTTTTATTTCCGTAACGATGTGGGCCACATGACAATTTTTTTGATCGCAACGAACAGCTGATGCAACATGCCACAGTAAAGACTTGATCTTTTGCATCCTATGATGCAACAGTTTATGTAAATACTTTTATAGTTGATCTGTATAAGGTCCTTTATAGAGGCTTCACAGCCAACATTATCCAGGCAGTTTAATCCACACTTGCATTCCCTACTGACTTAGTGACAGAAATTTTAGCAGGACACTAATATTTTGAAACATACATCTGTACAGGAGAACATTGCATGAATATTGGTGTGATACAGTGGCCTAGCTGTCTAAAAGACTGTACTTATGTTTCCCAGGCAAGAGATTTTTTGCAGGCCTGCTCCCCATGCTCTGGATGCAACGTCATGATGACTAATGTAAGTGTTGCAGCGCAAATCAAGATAGGCTATTGGTTGATTTACGCTGCTACATTAGCTTTGCGCAAGAGATAATGGAGCAGAATGGGTGGTGTCTTTCCTGTTTTTTTTTAACTCTAAGGTGATTAAAAATCAGTTCTTCATTGTAGGATCACATAAAAAGTCTAGAACCACAGGCTGGAGCAAGAGCTTGCAGTTCCAGTACAAAATCCAAGAATGGTGAAAAGCCAAAATTAACCCAATTATAGATGTAATTTGTGTTTACAGAAGTTTGTGGTTTCTCAATAAAATCCCCATATTTAATGTGTGTGATTTTGTTCTTTGCAGGAAACTAAGGTCTTGAAAACCTCCACTGTATTATGATTGTTCAGTAAGAATGATCTTGTTCAGGGTGTAATAGAATGTTGTTGCACTTTTCAAACAAATTTGAAGATGATGACCTAGCCACCTGTATTTGAATCAGGAAAAACATACAGTCAAAATGTATATATTTCACTTTGTAAATTCAGTTGAAACATTTTACTTTTGATCTAATCAATCAGAATTCATGAACGTTTCATTAATGAATCTGTTTTTAAAAATATAAGGGTTTTCACACGTGAAAACATGCCTGAAGTTAATTTTTTTTTATTTTTTTTTTTTTGTAATATGACCTCTAAGCTTTTTTGACGAACCCCTTCTGAATTCTAGAAATGCTACTAAGATCACTTTAGTACCAGTCAAGCGACAGGCCATTTTCTCCACAATTACCCAAGGCTGTTAATTGTTTCAAGAATAGTTGTTGTTCTTAAGCTAATTTTGACACTTAATGACACATTTATAATTGGCTATTGCAGTATGCATTCTTGGTCATTTGCTTACTTGGCAACAAAACAAATTAATTTGGGATAATGTTGTATTAATTGATAGAACAGAATATGATTTCAGTATAAAAGTGCCACATAGACTCATAGAAATTTGAGGTTGCAATGATAATAATATGTTTTTTTTGTCATTTTATGGGTCAATGAGATCATCGCTGTGCCTATCTTCTCAAATTTGTTAATTAAGTTATGTCAGAATTAGTGATGATAGGACAAAATACCTTTGAAATGCATGGTGAACTTTCTACTATAAACAGATGGCACTAAAAAGTAAAATAAGCTTCATAACTGCGTTTATCTATATTTTAATTGTATGGTAGAATAATCAGTATATTACTCATTTAATACATTTACCGAATATGTGTGATGCATATGTTGTCCAGTAGCAATACACTACTGCAGGACGAATTAATGTTATCTCTTTTTTCATACAGAATAATTTCACCACATACAGATATAAGATATAAATATGCTGCCATTACCCACTGCGTTCTGAGTTGTGAAAAAACAGAATATGCATTTTATGCAGTGTTTGTTTTTTCACCATAATAAATATTTCTGTGCTGTTGAGGAGTGTGGGAGTTTTTTTTTTTTGCGGTTATTGCATAAGGTGCCACTTTCCCATTTTGGGCTTGCAACGTTCCCGAGTCTGGTAACTAAACAATCTTCATGTTCCCAGGACCTCACTGTGGCAAGGTTCCCAGATTGCAAAGGTTTCTAAGGATACGGAATAAAACACTAGTCAGAGTCAAAATAACTTAATCACTGGGGCTATCAGACATTACAAACTCTTGTTTCACAGGCGCCTCTGAAACTGGGTAACTCCCGACAGCAGAAGTGTTCGGATTTTAAGTCATTTCTAATGTCCCTTACAAGGAACGCGAGGTATGGCACAATATTATAAATATGTAGTACACTTTTGTATTTAAATCCAATATCTGCCATCCTCATAAATATTTAACTACATATGTTTTGCATATTTATGTTAGCTGTACATGCTGCTCCTGTAATTGCAGCAGGTTTTCTTCTGGGAAAAGGCCCTGTATCTATTATAGTTAGTAAGCTTGCTATAATAGATAATTATGTACCTGAGGCCCGAAGTACAAAGAAAGGATTGCAAACGCCACTTTTTTTATTAGGGAACCATATTTGCTGGGTGACAAATGTATGTTGGCATAGCTTGAGGCACTGACCGGGCATACAGATCATCCAAAAATTTAACCTACGTGTACATATACTGATTTTAAGTAATAGCATAAGTGTAAATGACTGAGTGCCTTAATAGTTAGTTGCTGTAAATCAAGGAGTGGCTAAAAACCTCATTGCAAGCAGTCTTTTTAAGCACAGAGTGATGAAGTTGGACGCAGTTTTTGCTGAATATATGCAATTGTTCAAATTGTGAGGCTTCTTTATTAAATAAAATATGTTTAATATATTGTAACGGGGATGGCAAGCAGCGCTTTAGCCATCCCCGAGGGGGCTGCTGGGAAGCCTGGCTCCCGGACTGTAAATAATGTTAATAATGTGTTTGATGTATTTTTATGTATTTCGTGTTATAATGATGTGTGCTAGTTAACTGGTTTGGTTAACTGTGTCGTCATGTCTTTGTGGTTGTGGTTGGGTTCCCTCACCGTGGGCTTGTTTGCTTGTGCGTGTGAGGGCTTTCTGTGTGTTCCTGTGTGTTTGCAGTTCTTTCCACTGCCAGTTCTGCCTTTGTCAAGGCAGTCGTAAGCGCATGTGCGAAATAAAGAGCACGTCTTTCTGTTGATCGGTGTCTGACTCCTTGCTTGAACCCAGCAGAGTAGTAGCACTCCAAAAAAACAATATGTTTAACAAAAGTGTAAAATAATATTTCACTCCTCCCAACCAAGTTGAATGAATGAATGAATAGTTGCTTTTTGTCACATCTGTCTGTGCAGACAGCCAGGGAGGTAGAGGACTGAAGTGCGGGAAGAAGTGGGTTTGGAATGATCCAGGTCAAACAGCCGGCAAACAGAGCAATGGCTAAAGGAATTGCGATGATGACCTCTGGTGGTTAATTGGCAATTTGTAGAGTGACGATGTAATAGACCCGCCCACCCTCCACTGGCGGTTTGGGGGAGCAGGATTGTCTAGTAGGGAGAAGGGAATGTCAAGTTTGTCAGATGCCGGAACCCATAATCTCTCCTCTGGTCCATATCCCTCCCAGTCCACAAGGTACTGGATGAGACTCCTTAGCCGCCGGAACCGGATAAAAGACAGGTCTGCATAGGCTGGACCGTCATAAAGTTTGATGGGAGGAGGAGGAGCAGCCACAGTCTCAACGACCAGAAGGAACGTGTCAGCAACTCCAGGCTTGAGATGTGAGATGTGGAAAGTCAGAGAGATATGCAGATGAGGAGGGAGTAGAAGAAGAGGGAGTGACCTTCGTAGAGAGCCAAATATCCTGCCCAGGTTGGAACAGGGGGATCAGACTGCAGTGATGGTCAGACTGCAGCTATGGTCAGCCTGCGTCATATGGCCGTCCATACCAGAAAACAGTGGAGGTTGATAACTGAGCACACATTGGAAAGGCATGAGACCTGTGGAAGAGATGATGAGAGAATTCTTAGCGTACTCCACCATGGGAGAAACCGGCTCCATTCAGTCTGGTTATGACTGCAGCATTTGCGGTGGAATCGACTAATCTCCTGGTTCAAGCACTCAGTATGCCCGTTGTACTGTGGGTGGTAACCTGTGGTCTTAGCTTGTGCACACGGCTGACAGGCCTGAACAAAACCTTTAACGAGAGTGTGATGTAGTGCAGTGCAGGAATGGAGTCATTGTAGAACATGCTGAACGAGCATGTACAGAAAAGGTAACGTACTGATGAGAGACTAGACACTCGGGGGGTGAGGGTTCTGTAGCAACGGCTTGTTGTATGGGCAAACATAATGTCCCATCGAAGAGGAGACACAAAGCAGGATGGTGGTAGAATGGAGTCCTAGGAGACAGGGGTGGAATATGAGTCAAATTGCTAGGAAAAGGCGCCCATGATTTTTTTGGAACCATGGACAATAAGTGAGTTTTGAATCGGGTAAAGTAAACAAAGCATAGTGCGCCTGACAGGGATTCAGTTTCTTTGTGGAGCAGATGTGTTCCAGGTTATGGTGGTTAGTGAGGACCAGAAAGGGATACTGGGAACCCTCCAACCGAAGTCTCCACTCCTCAAAGGAGAGCCTGTAAAATTGACTAAACCCCCAAAAATGTGCAAGTCCATGACCTTCTGTAGAAGGGGTCACTCTGCACAACAAGGTCCTTTATGAGGGGCATGGGGCACAACAAGATCCTTTACACCCCACCCCACCCCCCACCCCATCCTATTCCCCCGGTCATGAGGGCGTGGCTCGTAGCTGCGTGCCAGACTTCACCCTCCTTAGAATGTGGCTGCATGGCCCATTTGGCTACACACACCCCCGCAGCACAGTCCACTGAGCGGGAGTCCATGACCTGGGTTACAGGGCAGGAGTCCTGTGAAGGGTGGCATGGCAGGCAGCTCCAGTGCAGGTAGCTCCAGCACAGGCAGCTTTTCCCCTGGGTGGTTGGGCGGACAGGCAGGCAGCTCCCGCTCTTCCCCTGGACAGATGGGTATGTGGCTCTGGCTTCTTCCCCAGGGGGACGGGCAGGCAGCTCCGGCTTTCCCCCTACAGCGTGGAGCAGCACAGCTCTAATTGCCAAAGCAGGGCCATCTTGGTGCTCTGAGGCAGTTGCTCACGGGAGCGCAGTTGGGCCTGCAGATTGATGACAGTGCGCTGATCCAGACTATTTTCCAGTGGGGGGCACCGGGGGAACAACAGGTAAATTGTGGGGGCCACACAAAAGTGGCTATTCAAAGCGAACAATGATTGACATCACTAAGAGCCAATGAAAATCGGGGGGGGGGGGGGCCTCTCAATGTGCGTGGCACGGCACAGGGAGGACAGGCAGTAATCAATATACCTGTGCCTCAAGACAGAATGTCCCCTTTCGACCAAAAATCGATTGCCAGGAAGTGCAGCTGTTTCGTGTGCAGAAGCCCGAAGTGGAGGGAGGGCTGCATCCAATTAGCTGATTGTTAATGGTTCTGATGCTGAGAGGAGGTATACACGGTGAAAGGGGAATATGGAAGAGAATCACTGATTGAAGTTACCCACAGTCCCTGAGTCTATGAGATTGGAAACAGACATGCTGTTAGTTTGCAGCCTCATGTGGGGATATGCAGCTGTCATTAGGACATCTGTCTAAACCTCACCGGCTCTGCAGGAAACTAGGACGAACAGGATAGGGCTCACGATAGTGACCAGGTTGTCCACAATAGAGGCAAAGCCGAATCTGGACCATTTGGGACCCTTTGTTGTCTCTCCTCTGGTGACAGCTGTGTACGTCCCAACTGCATGGGCTCTATGTCAAACCATAGACTGGTGACGAAGAGAGGAGATCTGGTGGGCTGGAGATCATAAGTGGGATATCTCTGTTGGGACCTCATCAGGTTATCCAGTGGGTTTTTCTAAGCCGAGAGCATCATCCCAGCAGGCCAGTTCAGAATGTAAGCCAGGATGGAGTCATGAGTGAATTTCCTTTAGTTTAAGACCACCCGAGCAGCCGCGTTCTGAATTAGCTGGGAATGTGGAGTGCATGTCATCAACTTTCTGTTGAAAGTGGTCAGCGAAGTCATCTGCATAGAGACAGGAGGGTTTTGGCTGGGCGGGAGGGATAAGGAGGGAGGAGAAGGCAGAGAACAGTTTGTGAGGGCTATTAGCAGCAGCTTGGACTCTGGAATGGTAGAATGTTACCTTAGCTGTGGTATGCTGTCTGGACTTTCTCCATACAGCAGTTTCCCACTGCAGCGCCTTGCCCATGATGGTGATGAAAAAGGCTTTCGTCGGTGATTACTTTTCTTCTCAAGGCTTTTCTCTAAAGGCTTTTCTCCTCAGTGGGAAACAAGGTGGGCTGGTGAGCGAAATACAATGCAAATTGTAGCAGGAATTACTCACAGTGATCAGGCAAGCTATCATACTTGTCTGTAGTGGCTAGTCGAACAGAAGTTATCTCCGGTACAGGTGCTGCTGCCAAGGTGGGGGCAGTGCCTGGTATCGCTGCTGGAGGAGCGCTGGGAGGAAGCTGGACTCTGGCAGGCCTGAAAACTTCACATCCATTAGCAGCTGTTTTCAGACATAGTGACATGAAATTACTTAGGCTGTTCTCATTTATTTATTAGGATTTTTACAATTATACATTGTATAAATACATATATAGAGTTTATTTGCATTTTAAAAAATATTTTAGGTTTCACACTTAAATATAAACCTATGAAGTACAAAACCTCCTAAAGTGACGGAAAACATCTTCTTCGGCCTCCACTGGATTATGTGAGTTGAAAAATATATCGAGGGTTTTAGGTTAATTGCAGTGAAGTATTTAAACACACACAGGGATCGTTATTAGCTCATTTGGGAACTGGGATTCTGTGCCATTCTTTCCACTTTTGGCATTGGCACTTGAGGCGTTGCAGCTGGACGACTGGGTGTGTGAACTTCCAAGAAGACCACAACTGTTTGGGTGGAGATTGGTGATTTGTTAACCCATCATTTCACAGTGCCGAACATAAGCCAAGAGCTGCATAACTCTAAGCATCCCTGAGTTTCTATGATGGCATTGCTTTTGATCAATGTTTCAGACAATCAGTTTACATAGGAATATTTATTCTTCATGGTGTTGTGTATATTGGCAGTAGATTGAGGGTCTGGAATTCACTTGATTTTCTGCACATTGTTTTTGTCATTGTAATGTAGGTTGATTGAAAGTTTGCAGAAGAACTGCATCAGGTTTGCATTTAGTACGTTTCTTTGGCTTGTTCAAAACTGATCTGAATGTATGAAAAAATCAGCATGCCAATTTCAGATATGTAGAAACAGACTTTTATTATTAAGTTTGTTCCACAAGATTAACTCAATGAGGTGTCGTGGAAGTTTTTCATAATCAATATGTTAGTCCGACGTGCCTTTGAAGAATTTTATTACCAAGACACAGCTTTCTCGAGAAAGGATCAGTCCCACAGAGTACAAGAGCAACCGTCGAGATCTGATACAATGGTACACTAAGCATGACAATTTATATATCAGATTGTCTAACTATCTAGGTGTAACTGTCTGGTCAAGCTAATCTGGTGCCGACATTTGCAAAAAACAAGTTTCATAATGGTCAAGTTCCATTTATCTGCGCCTTGCCAGACAACAAAAGATTGTACAAAGGTTCATTTCTGCATCAAGACAAAGTTTCATTTCAACATTAAGTGTACACAATGTATCTTTCCATTACAGATAACAGCAGTGGATGATTCAAATTTGTGAATAGTAACCTGGAGTAGGAAGCTCACACTATAGCTTCATGCTATTTATATTCAATTTTACAATAATAGCTGATTTACCCTTAGGGCTCAGAATATCTCTCCATGAAATCCAAGAAGATTCAGAATGAAGCACAATCCAATAGATTCCAATTTCCATATGGAGAATATTCCATATGGAGAATATGGCAAATAAGCTGCCCCCTTTTAGGCATTCTGTGTTTCCTAAAAAAAAAAGGGTAAAGGCCAATTTCACTGCAGTTTGCATCAGTTTGCACTTTTTCACAATTTTGATCAAAGGCATTAGCTTCACGGTTTAAGCTTGCGTTACCCTTTCCGTAGACCAGCCTGGCTTAATACATAACAGACACTCATTCTTTAACATACATTTCCTATTGAACATTATTTACTCCCACTCATCACTTCATCAGAGATTATGGTCTCACTTGATGCTAAAAAGGCCTTTGACCAAATTGAGTGGGATTATCATTTTTTATTTTCTTTTTGTGAATAAATTTAATTTTTTTAATCAGTTGCTCAGTTAATTCCCTTCCTATTCGCACTAACCATATATTTTCAGAGTAATTACAGCATCATAGAGATAGGGCTACCCCCTTTCGCTCTTGCTTTTACGCATAGACGTCGAAACTGTTTCTATTTTTATACGTTAGAGCTCAGATTTACAGGGAGTGATTAGGTATAAATTATATTTTAACTTATGGTATAGATTAAATCTCAGTCACAATATTGGCAACATGAATTTTATATTCTTGAAAACTCAAAAAAAAAAAAAAGAAATCTCTGTCACAGA
>JAOYSI010073485.1:0-19844 GCA_025775065.1 Hiodon alosoides
TTCCCCACTTACAATTGGGTTTTTTTTTTCACGATTAAACCTTTTGACCCCCCCCCCCCCCCCCACCCATTAAAGCAGTGAGCCCAAAGTCCCTAACATGACAGGGTCAGCAAGCAGCTTCAGTAGGACCACGGAAGGTTCTGAATGATCAGTGGCTGTGCTTTAACTGCAAATAGTGCCATACCAGGGTGTTGTAAAGGGATTGGAGATGGAGAGAGCTGAGGTCTGTGCCATACCAGGGTGTTGTAAAGGGATTGGAGATGGAGAGAGCGGAGGTCTGTGTCATGCCAGGGCGTTGTAAAGGGATTGGAGATGAAAAGAGCTGAGGTCTGTGTCATGCCAGGGTGTTGTAAAGGGATTGGAGATGGAGAGAGCTGAGGTCTATGCCATGCCAGGGCGTTGTAAAGGGATTGGAGATGGAGAGAGCGGAGGTCTGTGCCATACCAGGGTGTTGTAAAGGGATTGGAGATGGAGAGAGCTGAGGTCTGTGCCATGTCAGGGCGTTGTAAAGGGATTGGAGATGGAGAGAGCTGAGGTCTGTGCCATGTCAGGGCGTTGTAAAGGGATTGGAGATGGAGAGAGCTGAGGTCTGTGTCATGATGGATCACATCCCACTCATCACCAAGCTCAGCACTGACTCACCAGGTACGGGAGGAAGGCAGAGAACAGAAAAAAGCAGACAAAACACCCTGCTTCTCTAAGACTCGTTAATGAAAATGTAGAGAAACTTCTATAAAAGAACTTGTAAGGAAGTGTAGCTGAGAATTTTCTGTTGAATTAATATTTTGAGAGATATTTACGATAAAGTTAATGTTCTATAATACTGGCTTTGATATGAAATAATGGGACAGCATAACTTAATTAATTTGTCTATAATTTTTTGAGTGGTTTTTAAGTCTTTTCTCCCTAAGATTTTGCCTTCGGTTTTTTTCCAACCTGCTGGCTCCAATGCCAGAAATTAAATTAAAAGAATTTGTTCTTATCCACAACATATTTTTCCATCCTAGATATACTCAATCAATTCAAAGCAATCTCCATTGTTAAGCATCCTGATTTACAGTGGAAAATATTCTTTGAGCTTGAAAACGTTTTGTTCCCCCATAAAAAAGGGCATTCAGACATTGTATTGGATCCAAGAAATGGTGGTCAATCTCACCACTAGTTTTGCCATCACAGCATTGTTTTGTGTGTGTGTGTGTGTGTGTGTGTGTGTGTGCGTGTGCGTGTGTGTGTGCGTGTGCGTGTGCGTGTGCGTGTGCGTGTGCGTGTGCGTGTGCGTGTGCGTGTGCGTGTGCGTGTGCGTAACTCCTTTTTATTGACACATGTTCAGTTGATTAAGTCAGAAACACAGCTGTATGCCAAACAGCACAGGCTTGGGACATACCTCAGGAATTCGTAGCGGCACATAACTTGTGATTTTCTATGGTCTGAGATCCCCAGCTGAAGAGGGTGAGAGGAACGGGGCCCCCATCTGGCTGTCATGGGTAATACGCACTCCAACGCATCTCCTTCCATGCTGGCGTCACAAAGAGAGTCAAAACGTGTCATCATTTAATTTTAATTTTTTTGTTCCGCCATTAAACCAGACAAGAAAAACCTGTCGAGAGGTTGGCTGGGTGAGAGAGGGTGCGTTTGACCTTGTGTGGGGGAAGGAACTGCTGGGAATTTAACCTACAACATTAGTGCCACACACACACGTCTGCTGCTTGCTTTCGAGAGGAAATGACATCTCTAGATGCACTCCGTTAATCTCTGATGTCCACTTCACCCCGCCTAACGCTAGCTATCAGTAAACAGTTTCCACTCCGATGCCCAAAGAGAGAGAGATGCTTGTCATCTGTCGACTGCTGAGTTTGACGCACCAGCAGGAACTGATGAATACTGGGGAGTAAAACGTTATTTGGAAGAGCTTCTGTTATGCTTGATGAGCAGAAAATGTAGAGTTACTGCAAAGAATTATGAAGAATCTCCTCCAAGCGGAGGTTTTTATTTGAGCCTGAAATAATATCAATATTAACCACGATTTCCATTACCTCCGAGGCAGAGATGTGCCATGGAAGTGATGTGATAAAACAGTTTGCTGGTGAAGTGGCAGACGTTTAATTTTGGTGAACCCCCCACAGCTGTGCCCGAGAGATGCTGGGAAAGCCACATCTTTAACGTGACGCTACCCAATTTCGATTACACTGGCCCCAGCTGGCATTTTCAAACCATGCCTTTACAGTGCTTCTAATGGGATCGGTCATGCCGTGCTCCCTCCTACATCCAGAACGCTCGCTGTTGGAAGGGGCTTATATAAAATGCAATAAGGTTTCTCCAACCAGAAATGAAGAATTGGATAGAAGGTACACAGCCATGTCCATTAAGGCGTCCGTTCTAGATGTCCTCAGTGTGACACAGGCTGGAAAAATATTGGTAGCGGAGAGGGGACGGGCGGTGCAGACTGCAGGGGAAAGGATTTTATCCCTGTTGGGAAAGAAATTGAAGGGGAAAAAATCCCCTCCACTGTAATTCTGCATGTCTTTACACTTCATTTGGAGCCCGGCACCTCAGGCGCTGCACTAAAGCGGGGAGATTTGCAGAATTACAGCGTGCTGGAGGACTTATTCACTTTGATAGCGTTTCTCCTCTGGTGCAGCTACATCAGGGTGAGCAGAAGGAGGCGGAAATTCCAGTTTTAATTTCCCGTTGTGGTCTGATTGCATGTGAATTATTTTACCCTTTGCCTGTCGAAGTGATCAGGGCGTGAGGGACTGTCGTTTTTTTAATCTTCCGAAAAAGTTACGAAGACTGTGAGTTGATTTTTGTGGGGTCCCCTGTGGTTTTAAACTCAGACCCCTTGTTTATCTTGGCATTGTGTGCTGTGCAGTGTGACCCCAGAGGCATTTGAAAACCGTGACAATGGGTTAGATCTTTGTACTGTTGTTTGAAGGCGGTGGTTTTTGAGGGGATGATCGTTGTGCTGTAGTTTGAAGGCCGTGGTTTTTGAGGGAATGATCGTTGTACTGTAGTTTGAAGGACGTGGTTTTTGAGGGGATGATCGTTGTGCTGTAGTTTGAGGGCGTGGTTTTTGAGGGGATGATCGTTGTGCTGTAGTTTGAAGGCCGTGGTTTTTGAGGGAATGATCGTTGTACTGTAGTTTGAAGGCCGTGGTTTTTGAGGGAATGATCGCTGTGTTGTAGTTTGAAGGCCGTGGTTTTTGAGGGGATGATCGTTGTGCTATAGTTTGGATTCATTGCATACCGCTGCGCTGTGCCTGTCCTCTGCATCCCCATATCCCTCTTATCATGAGAGAAAAACTTCTCACTGATTAAGGGCAACCGATGGCTTTTTGGCTGTAGTATTCAACCTTTAGCTGCAGGTTTAAACCTTCAGAGAAAGAAAAAGGTGCTTCTCAACTTCCCCAGTAAAGATCTTACAGCACAAATGGGTTGAAACGTTTTTTTTATGTGTTTATATTACTGGCAAATGTTATGCAAAGTTATCTCTCTGGATAAGAGAAGTAAAGATGATGACCCCAGTGGAATCATTCAATATTGACTCTACTCAGGCCAGACCTTTCTCTGTGAGATACTGGCTGGAATATGGACTGTGGGTTGTACTGTGGACTGTTTGTGGGATCAAACTCATCAAATTTTGGGATCTTCATTATCTCCTGATCTTAAAGTAACTAAACCAAAGGAGGTTAACCACATACAAAATAGACCCATGGACGCAGATCTGTGATGCTTACCTCATGCTAATAACTCTACAGTTTAAGTAGTAATGGCCTTAACGAGGCCTCGAGAGGACTGTAGATTTTTATTGATGGCTCTACTGAACTTTCGTTCATTTCGAAGTTGGCTAGAGGTCAAGAGAAACGGGCATTACTCTAAAGACTGCATATAGGGTGCTTAAACAGCCAGCTTTGCAGAACAGGGCAGTTCCCATATGTTATACATTTCCTATTGGACTATTAAACTTTTCCCCATGCCCCACACTTCTCTGGTTTCCCCAAATGGAGTGCGTTAAAGAAAATGATGAGTAGATGGAGATAAAGAAAGAGAGATGGATGATGTATGAGAGGGCGAGAGGATGAGAGCGAGAAAATAAAGGGATGGGACAACATTTTAGACAAGGAGGGAGAGATGGATTGGATGAGGGGAGGAGGTGAGGGACAGAAGGAGAAAGTGGTTCTTTCAATTAAATTGTTTTATTCATGAACTATCGATATGCTTTGGCAGCATAAAGAGGAAATGAGATTGAGAGAAGGGGGAAGGAGAGAGAGAGGGAGAGAGAGAGAGAGAAGATTGAGTGGGTTTTTTCAGCTATACTGTTCTGATTCTGATTTCTGACATCCCTCCGTGATGATTTTCTGGACTGGGTCGGTCTCAGAGCTCAGGCACGGCAGCGTTTTTGTAGAATCTGCACGGCCAAACAAACTGCATGACGACCCTTAGCAGTGCAGAACACCACTGTCCAAACACTTTCACTGTTGTTACTATGATGTAACGTGACACATGTTCATTGCTTTCAAAGGCAATGACATAGGATAAGAAAGTGTCAACCTTTCAGAATGACAGGCATTAAAAGGAGGACCTCACAACACTAGATGAATCTTCTCCGGAGACACTGCATGTAAACCTTTTCCTGCTGGCACTGCTGCTGTGCCAGCATTCTCCCTGCCAAAGTGCTGTTGGCAAAATAATCATTTTTGTTCATTTTTTTGGGACATATTTTGTATTATACTGTATAGTGATGACAGTCCTCTGCAAGACTGCCTGGGATACGGTACAGACACAAGTACAGACCAGATCAGCGAGGTGGACAGGAGACCCTGAGTCTCACCTGAGTCATTCACTGAGTTTTTTCTCACTTGAGTCATCAAACGCAGTGCGCTAAGGCTTGTGCATGGTTTCTGCAGGTCCTACGTGGGACAGGATGAACCTATTTGAGATTAGGGAGACATTACAACGCCAGTGATGCATTTCAATAGGATTTCGACGTGTAGCATTCCTGCCCCGTTGTCGATCTCTGGATCTCTCAGTATGAAAACCCAATTGTACTGTTGCCCGGGCCTGGCTGAAATAATGAGCACCTACGTTATATAATCCCAACTCCTTTTCTTCCAGGGATTTGTTTGCATGCTCTTTTGTTCGCAGTGCCCTTTTGTTCGCAGTGTGAGAACTTCACCGAAGGGGACTGGTGATGTCAGACATGGAGCAACATGCCGCCTTGTTTGCACTGTTTTTCTTATTTATGCGAGGCATCGCTGTTTGGGAGTCCTCCGAGACACTGGCTCGCGGCACACGTATCGAATTGCCCTCACCTGCACAGGCGCCTTCCCCGATAGACGTGGGGAATGTTATCACGCGGCCTGGGTGTTATTTGAGCTTTGCTGGCTGTTTGAGAGCACTTTGAGACTAGGCAGATTTCCTTTTCCCCTTTTTTTTTTTTTTTGGTCAAAGGTTTGTAGTCCACGGCTTTGTAACACCATCAAACAAGGAACTGCTGTGGGGAAGCATATCACAGTTTAACTGGGGAATCGGATGACGGAGCGCAGCTGAGTTTGTCTCCGAGGTGAATGTGGAGTAACGGAGGGGACGCTGGCCGTCTGTTCGAATCCTGAATGCTGACCTCCAGTCTTCCTGTTGAACCTCAGTGAGCTGTCAGAAAGCCTAGCGTTTCCAGGCGTCCACGGGCAAGACAAAGAGGAATAACACTTCAGATAATCTCAGAACATGTTGATACCATCAGCTTGGCAGACCTGAGCCTGACTCCATAGATAAAACGCTCCAAATGCCCTTGGCAGTTTGTGTGGAAGTTTGGATGAAGGTTGGAAAAGGGGGCCCAGTGTTTCTTTGATCCAGAATGTGGTTTTGATGAAGGGAGTCGCCATATCTGGATCAGCTCACAAAGGATTCGGTATCTTACCTCATCGGCCAGCGATTCTTTCCAAGATACTCTCTCCTTCATCTCTCCCAGAACATCAGAGATATACAGAAAATGGCCCTAAGTATCACTTCTTCAGTCAAAAATCGCTTTTCTCCATACATGGTACCTTTATATTGATACCTACTGATTTTTTTCTTTTTTTTGTTTGCAAACGGATAACAAATGTCAAAACCAAGGCTTTAATGTGAACCGGTGATTTCAGTACTGACCCTGACCCGAGGACCGTTGAGGAGCAGTAGTTCCAGTATTGGACGGGTCCTGGGGGACTGGGGTGTTTTTGTGTGTCCACGTGGACACTGCTGTAGGTTTCCATATGTGAATCCACTCTCCTCAATGGGTTTCATACAGTGTTGCCTCTGTTTGCCTTTGGTTCGGGGCTTTGCACGGTAGTGGAAACACAGTAACAGGACGAGTGGTCACATCTTTTGCTCTACATAGGAATCCCAACAGCAGATTAAGGAGTAAATGTTGCATTTACCATCACATGTTAGATTTGTTCTCTATACTTTAGCCATCTAATCCATTATATGTGAACACATAAAAATAATGTGTCAATCCCACAAAGTAGTGTAGGGGTCAGAAATCACATAATCTCTGTTGCCGACTCTCGAGTAAAACTCATGTGTTTTTCAGTGAGAGACGTTGAGGACCAGGATTCTACAGGAGGAGACGTTTCATTTGTTTGATTCCATCAAGACCAGAAATATTGAAAATGTAGAGGTCTTAAATGCCCTCCAGTGACAGCCTTGATAATATAAATATAAATATAAATTTGAAAACTGTGATGCTTTTTGAATAGTCAGCTGTCTGCTCCCAACACCCATGCAGGCTTTGTATCGCTAACAGAGTTCTTACTCCAGTGTTCTTCTTTTGAATTTCTTTCTGTTGGAATCTTGTTAATGTGTTTAAACCCAACATGAAATAGTCCACCCGACCACCACACATTGATTAATTCCTAGTTCGGGATTGTTGACCCACTCATGTATGCTGCCCATGACAACGTGTGGTGGCTTTTAAATATGGGAGCGATGGAATTGGAAACTGCAGTGAGTTGCTAACCAGCTAACCCAAGTGTCTCTCTCTTTTCTTTCTCCTGTGTTACGGGACAACCTGGATTCCCCCGGGGCAGGTGAGAAAAGCTGAAATAGTTCACTTGTGTTGTCGGATGCAGTCTGTGTGCAGTTTGTGGGAGGGGTGCAGTCATGGAGTAGACTTTGTGTGGATGTCATTGGTAACTCTTGGAGAATCAGCTTGCAGGAACTTTGACAATATCGAGCGGTTTGTTAAAAGAAAATAAATGCAGACTTCTTTCTAAATCAATAAATCTGTAGTTTTTTCTGACAGTGTGGGGAAGATCTATTCAGATTCATTCTGTTATAGAATACCCCAGCCTCCCTGAAAGCAGAACCGTTTTTACAGAGCTGTCTGCCACAGATAGAAAACTATACCGTGTTGAATATCCATTTAGACTACTTTGTCAGCTCACAGAAAACACTATAGCTATATAGCTTATTTTTTTAGTGGGTACACTTTCAGTGACGCTGTCGTTCACAATTGTTGAGATTGAGACTGATTAGCTTTAGCAGTCTTCATTAGCTTATTGATTTCTTAAATTAATTTTTTTATTTTATTTTTTATTAGCCATTTCTTGGATTCCTCTGTTGACCTGTGACGATGGCACATTACGGGATCTAAAAATGTTTTTTAGCATGGATGTCAGAGGAGCACTCTAATTTTTGTCAACGCTTGAGTTTGATTTTAAGTATATCAGGCATTTGTGTAAAGAAACATGCAATTTTGATGCATCGAATGGGAGACGTTAAGATGTTTTAATATGCTGAACGACAGCTGATCTTTGTTGATTCACTTTTCAGTGTATTTAACCTTGGTGGCAAGCTGTTAACAACTGACCCTATTGCCCCCAGTGCTGGAATAGTTACAGTAACGGTTGTGTATACAACCTCACTCAGGGGGTGGCTGTGTCCTCTGATGATGATGATAAAAGTCCACAGAAATGGTTTGACCTCAGGCCCCCTGAACAGCGGATTCACTGTTGCCTGTTTCATCCAGTTTTATATTTTAGAGGAATCAAAAGGGTAAATCTTGGGTCAGACTGGATGTGGAGTGAAATAGCAGTGGTCCTGGTTTCAAAGTCTTCTCTTAGTGTTCCCTTCAGGCTGCCCGCGTTGTCATGGGCGGTATCCAAAGTCGAAAAAACATGCGGGACGAGACGGAGTCCATCAGAAACAAAGTCTGAGACACGACGTCAGACTCCAAATGTCTCCTTCTGGAGCCTGGCCGAAAAGGAATGGATGTAGCGGAGGGCTGCTTCTGACAAGGGCAAGACGAAGTGCGTCCCTTGTTTGTTTTTCAAAGAGGAGAAAACGGGGATGTGTGGCCTTGTTTTGTGAGGGGATTATGGGAAGAGAAGAGAAAATGGGGGTGAGGTCACATGGGCCTGCAGCGTTGTCTTCACTCCTATCCTGAAATCGCTGCTCGCTCTGCTTTGGGGTTTTTTTTCCCACGGCTCAAATTTTCTAACCGTTTTTTATCTTTTTTTTTTTGTAGGAAATTGTCGGTTATTGTCTAGTTTCTCCTGTTAGACGTACTTTTGTTCCTATTGAGAGGATGTTAGAATGTGCTTTCAGAGTTCTTTAAATGTACCCCCGCGTTTTCAGTGTCTAAATGCCTACTGAATAAGGAAAAACACATAAATGTTTCTCTTCCTATCCTCTTGCGTTTGTGAAACTATGTGATTCACCAGAGTTTATAAAGAACACGGGTTTGACGACAATGATGTCCTTTCTTTAATGGCAGCTGGGGTGCCGACGGCATATATACGGATATATATATATATATATAATATCTTGGTTACAGGATGCAAACTCATTGAAAAAGCATTGCTAATGTTGTCTCTGCTAATCACCCCTGAGGTCTGCAGGGTGAAAACAAATGGCCCTCTCTGCAGCAGATGAGTGACTCCCAGGTGACTCACTACCCCCCAAGGGTGATCCGAGGTGTCAGGTATGGTCTCGCCTGTCTGTCAGCCCAGGGGGACGCTGCAATCCGCTGGGCGGAGCTCTTACGAACCGGTGTGTTTACTGCAAACAGGGATCTTATTCACAGGGGGA
Source organism: Hiodon alosoides (assembly GCA_025775065.1). Lineage (NCBI taxonomy): Eukaryota > Metazoa > Chordata > Actinopteri > Hiodontiformes > Hiodontidae > Hiodon > Hiodon alosoides. The sequence continues at coordinate 9,066 of JAOYSI010073485.1, forward strand.
ATTCCTCTCCCGAGACTGGCCTAGGGGACTTGCAGTGAAATCCGGCATTTTCTCAATTACATTCAAATGCTTTTGGGTGCATGGGTAATCTAATGAGAACTGCGCCTGTTTCTGTAGTATGCCAGAATGATCATTAGACACCACTGGGGTGTTTTTGTTGGCAATCAATACAGAGGAAGGACAGGACATTTAGCATTGAAAAATAAAGACGTAAAGACATGACCGAGACAAGCTGCCAAGTTTTCTGTTGGCCAGACAGGTTAATCTGTCTGTTTGCTCAGGCATTGAGCTTGCGGCGCTGTTGTAAACCAAAGCAGATTGCCAATCAAAAAGCTACTTAAAGGTTCAAATCTGAAGTTGCATATCTTCCTCAAATTTGAGGGAACCAGCCCAGAGGCAGCAGGGTGGAGTTTTGATTTCAACATCCTGACCTGGCAGCCAAGAGGAGGATATGTGCTTATGAACTGAACACCTCACTGCGTTCAGATTTAATGAACAAAAGGTTTCTGTTTAGTTTTTTTCCCCGCATTCTCCACCACACTGTCTTTACCTCGACAAAAATGGAAAAATTGCTATTAGTTTCTCGAACCTGAGGTTTCCACAATGTTGCTTTTATAAAACCTATGGTCGAAAAGGTTTTATGCTTTCCAGCTGATTGAATTGGATGGGTGCAATTCTACAGATAATACGACTCAGTTCTCAGTATTAGCTGGAGAAGATTATGCAGAGCAGGGACAAGCTGATTAAACACTGTAAACTAATTAGCTCTCTGTTCTTTGTTTTCTCACTAAATCATGGGATGCAAAACAGCAGCACTGGGGCATGAAATGTATTCTGCCTCAGTGCTCGTTGACAGTCGCAATAAAAATTAAAATCAAATAAATAAACATTGGAGGAGGTGTTGAATTCACTTACTAAAGCAAAATAAAAAATAAATAAAATGGGTATAATTATTAATTGTGATTACTTAATTGATTTACTGATTTTTGAGCATTATCGGCCAAGAGCGTGAAAATGCCATTTGGGTTTTGTTGGGGCCCCATAACTCGATGGGCCTCGTGTTATCTGAGGATCCCCCAGACGTTTTTTATACGGCTTGACCTGCGTATCGCGCAAGGCTCTACTCACAGAACCCACTGAATTGGGCCCCTGTCTCTCGTCCTTCAGTTCCCAATTTCTATGGCTGTTATCCTGCGATTCCTCCAGTCACTCAGCTGCAGTCTGCTTAGTCCTTTCTGTCAGCTATTTTGTGGAGAGCGATGCACTAAATAGATTTGATTGACCGAGAGTGTGATTGATCGATAGCTTGAAAGCCGAGACGGGTCCTTCTGGCCAACGTGTTCGCTGTGAACAGTATACTGTAATAAATGAGAGAGAGAGAAAAGTGAGAAAGCCACAGATGGAGAAAGAGCGATAGAGTGTAGAAGGGGGACAGATAGTGTAAGGCCACCTGTTAAGAGGTAATGAATAAGTCTTCTTGTTGGAAGACCTGCAGAAAGGTGGCCTTTATTTAACTCTGTCTCCGTAGGTGAAGGTGAAGTTTGGTTGCTATTGTTCAAGCCAAACTACAGATTCGATACTTAATGGTATTTGTACACGGAGGTGTTTTCTGGACGTTAAATCGACTTCTATGTGAGAAAAGGCTAGCAATGCGTTCTCTTGAGTGTACCATCAATAACGGGGTGTGTGTGTGTGTGTGTGTGTGTGTGTGTGTGTGTAGTTGTGTGTGTGTGTGTGTTCAAAAACGTTTACCTGTGGCGGAACCTAGAAGAGAGAGAGAGAGGTGAATAAACCAAGCACACATGCTGTCAGGCAGGAGTAAAACTGGTCTTGTTTCACTCGTCTGCTGCAGACGATTTGTCTCGGCATTTGCCCGATGCACACGATAATGAGCCTACCTCCGCCTGGCTGCTGACATGATTAATGAGCACACAGTGAGACAAACACTTTCTAATTTGATGCTTTATTTATTTATACGACTGGGTATTTACTGAAGCCAGCACCTGGCTTCAGGGTACAGCAGCGACGCTCTCCACGAGATTCCAACGGGCAGACTTCTGACGGCAGGTTCAACTCCTGAATCGCGACCGACACCCGAGTCTTAGTTGAAGAAAGGAGTTGATTCAGTTCTCCAGACGACGTTACGGCGAGCTATGGAGACCTACTCTCGTCTTGTTAGTTCCGTCGGTGCCTGTCCAATGTTGTCCGACACCCAACGATGTTAGAGACAGACCGGCTCGACTGTTTCTGGATTTCCCTGGCAGTCCCACTGCACACGGGAGGGATGAATACCAGCACGGTCCTCTGAGGCCTGATTAACTGGCCAAACGTTGTGCAAGATTTTGACATGTAGAGGGGGAAAAAACAAAGGAAGTGAGGAGAAGGCATTATCGAGCCACTGGGGGCCTCTGGTGACATCTTGGGATTTCCCAGCTGGCAAATGATTTATGAACCCAACAGAGGAATCTTTAATGAGAGTCGTGTCACGGATTCGTCTCTAATGGAATCGATCTGGGCCTGTAACAGTACACACAGCCCTACCGAAATTAAACCAGGGAGGTGAGAGAGAGACCCCCGCCCCCTTCGAATTATAAAATGAATGGACTGAACTGAAGGACAAGAGCTGGAGAAATCACTAACCTGTGGGGTTTGAGCTGAGCTGGGCCTTGTGTGTTAATTAAGCCCCAGGAGGTTGGTTGTGGAAAGCCACAGCTTCGGGGGGGGCTAACACATTGGGGCCAGGCTTCCTTTATGGTCATTTTTTCCGTTCAGTGACTCTTCAGTGCTCAGGGCAGTCATGGGTGTAGCACTTAAAAGACTGGGCCTGTGACCAAAAGGGGTGTGGGTTCAAATGTGATGAGGGCCACTGCGGTGATACCCCTGATTACTGATACACCAGAACTGGATAGTTGCAGTTATTTTGTGGCCCCGAGCTGGTATTAGATTAGGGGAGGGTTGGTTTTGTGGGCATTGGTGTGAAGGAACAAGAGAGTCCCAGCCTGGAGTTATTGGGTGTGAGGTAACAGCCTGCAGCTCCAAGGGTGAGTCAGGGGCTCTGTCAAAGGTCCAGCATTATTTACTGTAAATAAATCACCTGAAAATGCAGTTGAGGCATATTGCTGTAATTTAAAGGTAGTTCCTACTCCTGTTTGTTAACCAGCTGCAATAAAACATGGCCAAAACACCGTAACATGGAGAAGCGTATGAGGTTTTCTCCTTTGTGCGATCACAGAGAGAAGATCTTTATGCAGAATAGGTGCATTGTCTTGGGTTAAGTGTTGACTTTTAAGTACACTCTAATCTGCTGGCTGGGGAACACCGACTGACATGATTATGTTCTCCTTTTGAATGTCATCACATTTACAATTATTCACTTACTACGTTGCCAGGCCATCACAGCCGGGAACAATGACTTCAAAGACAACAGAATAATAAGAGAATTTTCAGCGTCGCGACGGTAATTCGGCATCGAGGCGTACAAACATGGGTGAACGTGAGATTTTAAATTAAAATGTGCAGATAGTTTACAAAAGCTATGAGCATTTACAAGAATAATACTTGCAGGAACAAAGCCCTGCACTACACAGCTTCTGTATAAGGATCTAAGCGATGGAGGCGTGCATATCCTGATGGGCAGAACAACGAGAAGTCTTCAGTCTGCGATGAAAATTTGATAACGCAGAGGAAACTGGGCCGTGACTCTGCAGTTCTCGTGGATACCTGCAGCTCGACAAGCTCGCTACCACCGGCGGGCCAGGGAAGAACGGGAGCGTCGCGAAGACGGCGTAACGCGTGAAAGCTTCATTTCATATGCAAAGAAACTGAAGCGTACATGTCTGCTTTAAACAAATGCGCGGCCTGTTCAAATATTGTTCCTGCTGGATGGTGCTTTGGTATTGTACAGACGGCGGCTGTGGAGTGGCGGGACAGAGTGATTAATGACACTGATCTGCTTTTGCGTTATTGTCTCAGTGGTGGCTACAGCTTGCTTGCTTGGAGAGAGGGAGGGAAAGACAGAGGAAGAGGAAGAGATGGATGAGAGAGAGAAAGAGGATGGGAGAGTGAGTGAGTGAGTGAGAGGAAAGGGACAGAGAAAATGACATGAACCTCATTTCATCGACGACATCGATGCTTCTGCAGCTTTGGGTAGTAGATGTCACGCTTCGTTTCGGTGACGCCTTCTAGTTGGCAAATTAAACACAGTGCTCTTCACCAGAGGTTAAGGGTGTGTCTCACGGCTGCGTGCCGCAGTGGCGTAAATGAAAGTGCACGCTCACGTTTTCAGTTGTTGGTCTGTCTGTTTAAAAAGTCTGTTTTAATCTGTTTAAAAAGGAAGTATGAGCCACGCGTATGAAGGAAACCAAAGCGACATTGTCGCCTGCTTTATTTCTTCGTTTCATTTCGGCAAAAATGTCAGGTGTTGCTGGTAGGGTGGTTTCGGCTTAGGGATGACGTGTTTGACAGGGGTGCCACAGAGCGTGTCCCTGACTAGCGCTGGAGATGCCGTCAATCACTCAACGACACCATGCAGTCCAAAGCGATGTCTACTCTACAGCTGAATCTGCTGTACAGTAGCGCTTGACTCTGTAATCCACACACTGAGTAAAATGAGGCTCGGTAGCTCTTCGCTATCCCATAGCAGAACAGCGTCTACTCTCTTTACCACCTCAGGTCCGAACAAAAGTCGTAAAAAGACCGGAAAGGCTCGCGCTGGCAGAAATAATGGCCGCAGAATAGATCCGTCCCCGGTGCCGAACTTGGGCTTTTGTTTGTTGAGTGTGGGGAACAAGGCAGCACAGTGGTGGACAACGCTTATGTCAGGCGGATGCTTCACTTCCACTGCCAACTGTCTGTAATTGGCTGGAGGATTAGAGGGGTTTTGAGGTTTCAGAACACTATCTGCAGTATCACATGACTGCAGGATTCTGCAACACAAAGGAAGCCATCCGCTCGTGGTGATTGGTTATCCAAACGAAGCCGATCTCCTTGCCCACGACAGGCTCTCTTGTTGGGTCTTGCAGCGCTGCTTAGATGGGCAAACTGGTTCTCTGCAGCACACCTGCGCACCCCTCTTCAGGCCTTGGCAGTCGGCACACAGTACTTGATTTTCACCTGATAGCAATACAGACGAGTTAACAGTGTGACTGTCATTCTTTACTTGGGGAAAGCTGTTGGATAAGGAAATGTGGCACCCACACAGAAACACAGACGCTCACACAGACACACACACACACACACACACACACACACACACTGCATATGAACTTGTGGGTTATGAGAGAGAAAAAAACAACTGTAGTTTTGAAACAATTCTATTTAACAATTGGAGCCTTTCCAAGTATCTGTCCGAGTGCAATGGAGTGTGGAGAACCTCTTGTAATTTCAGTGTAACTCTTTGTGTGAGTCTGCTGGAGGTGCTACGTATGAGTCCCGATGATCTCCGAGCTGCTGTGAGGGATGTGGAGACAAACGGTCAGAGCCGACAATCCCATCATGCTTTGGGGGCTGAACATGGCGAGAAAGAACTGCTGGCTCTTTGGCAGGTTGTCTTTGAGAGAGCCTCCCCTAGTGGAAGAGGAGATGAACCGCGACGAACCAGGCCGTGAAGCAACAAAAAAAATCTAAGCAGTAAAACAGTTCCTCGCTCCCGCCATGTGTGGGGTTCACGGACAGGTGGGTCTCCTCTGATCTGGATCCAAACAAATTGTCTGGAAGTCTTTCTGACAGGAAGCATCTCTTGTCTGATTTTCCAGCTGTGCATATGTGGCAGTACGTGCCACTCACCTTAATCACCTGCTCCATATCTGAAACGCCTAGTAATATATCATCTTCATAGTCCCTATGAAGGAGGCTCTTGCTTGGAGAAACTGGAGTTACTGGTTTAAAGCAGGACTTGTGTGCCTTTAGTGCTTTAAATTATATATGCTCAGTGAGGAATTTCTTTCTTTTTTAAAAAAAAATTAGCTAACAAATAGTTATAAATCTTTAGTCTTAGCGTTCAAGGAGTTTATCTTTGGTGTCTCGTTGTCTGAATCTCACAAACGAATGCAATGTACAATGTGACTGGCATATTTTCATAACCCTTCTTGGGGGGGAAATAACAGCTGGATTCAGGAACAGCAGGGGTTAAAAAACTATAAATCAGAGTACATTTTATGGTTTACATTTGCATGGTAATTTAAAGTCACTGAACCGTTGATACAGAGTCTTGCAACAGTCGTTTAACCTCGTGAATGTTAATCCAGCCCTGTGACTGGGGTCTACAGACAAGGTTATTTAAGCCATTAACCAACCAGCCTGGACCAGAGCAGTTGTGCAATGCAGGACTAAGTCTGCATGACTAATTGCGGAGTTAAGTGTACGTTTCCATGGGAAAGTTTTAATCTTTCTCTTGGGCCGTTTGATACTTTTATTACCCTCGCTTGGGGACGGTTGTGTGGATATTTAACCGTACAATACAGTGGGTATTTAGTTATTGTGATGCCCCCGTGCCTGGCACTGCAGTGCCAGAAAACGCTCCCCCTAGTTACAGGAATGGTTTCTTCTGCCTGAACCACAGCAAGGGCGATCTGTATCTGTTCCCATCTAAACCAGTAAGCGCTGCTGCCTTCTTTATGCTGGGGGGCACCTCTTTTCAGGCTTTCCGTCAGGACCTTTGAAACGACGGGTGAGAGTGATTTGGGTTTCAACGATCAAAGGTTGAACCGGGTGCCTGTGCTGCCAATACGCATTTATTTTTTAAAAATCTGTTTTTAAAAACTCTGGCAGGTCTACAACTTAAGTTATCGAAACATGTCAGTCGAGCCAAAGCTTATTAAGTGCTGTGGTGGGAAAAACGATTCTAAATGCATCCCAATTCTATAAAATGATAGCAATAAAAACCGACCCTGTAAGTTAAGTAATCAAGTCACACATGAATGATTATTTTCTTGTCAGTTAGATGCATAGCCGGCAATTTAGTTCAATGACACCCACAATCATATCCTACCGATCAAAACGAGGTTTCCGCACACCATTGAGTTAGATCACTCAACCAGGACCGGTCGCACCGATGAAGGCACGTCTGTGCTGGAATTCCGTTGTCTGCGTTGTGGAATGGATATTTCACAACCTCGGAGAGAGAGAGCGCCCCGCAGTTCCGCAAACGCTTAGCCGCACCAATTCCAGAAGTCTTTTCCTCAGCTGTATTCTGCTGTTCACACACATGATACTGTTATGGGTCGCGTAACCCAAGTGCTTTCCTTTTAGTGTGCAGGTAAAGTAGAGTTTCATTTAAACCAAGGGCAAATGATATGAAATTGGAAGCCCTCTGGAGATTTTGTCTGGTCGTTAACCTTGTGCCATGTGCTAATTTCATTGTTATGCGTCTCGCCGGGTGGACGTTGATAGCGCAGGGGTATCGGAGACCATCAGCAGTAGAATCCTGCCTGGAGCCCAATGAGCCGGGCTCTGGTGTGTTCCTGCTTGAAACTCTACTGAGCACACCAGCACAATTTCACGGAGGGCGGTTTTGAATTGGGCGCGATGCGCGGCAGTTGCGGTGGCAAAGTGCAGAGCCCCGGCTGCTTTTGCTCTCCGTCTCCTGCGGCGACGGCAGCCCCTCTTTCCCCCCAGAGTGGCTGGGGAACGGTCGAAACTAGGTCATCGACTTCCGGTCCCGTCTGGCCCGTGCCGCAATTATCGCAATTAACTCTGTGTGTCTTGCGATAAGGGAGGGGACCTCAGGGAAATCCCACATTCCGAGCGACCGAGCCGTGACTGCGGTGGTGGACGAAGTGGTGTCCATAGCAAAGGGTCCTCATTTGTCTCTCCCTCTTCAGTTTTGTATTCTGGCCAAATGAACAGTGCAATAAAATTTGATAAAAATGGATTTATATGGGTTGCCTCAAACACAGTCTGATTTTAGGGATGTGTTATGTGTTATGTGTGCATGGTTTGAGCTCAGAGGATATCGTTGTTCAAAGGCAAAGTGTTAATGTAGCGCCTCCTGCTGGAATTACAATCCCCGGCCCCACCTATGACACTGAACGTTTTATGTTGTTGGTGTAACATCTAAGCAGGTGACTTCCTATCAAGGCAATTAGTTAGATTAAACCATCTAGATGTTTAATCAAAGGGAAAAGAAGTGAGCCAATTAACCTAATGAGCTGCATAGATGGATTGACTGCGTTTCTTTAGAACCGATAGGACTAAACCTTCCTTTTTTTAAATGTAACACCTGTCTGAAGACGGGTATCCAATGGTGTTTAATAGGTGATGGAGCAGTTCGGCTCTCATTTCTTTTGTCAGTGTTTGCGTGCACTGCATTAACAATATAATTTTTTGTTTCACATGCCAAACTTCATTTGCACTATAATGATGCCCGATTAATGGGTAGCACAGTCTAGCACAGTGTCCAAACTGTTCCGATAGACCTGCTGCACGTCCACGCCTGTCTCTGGGGACAACACTGAGACAGAAGAGCGTGGGAGAGGAGACTCAGACAAAGGGGGTTATGGGATTGTTCAGATTTACTGTGTCTGTGCCGCGTGTTGGAAACAAACATGTGGCTGTGGAAATATTTTTTCCACGGCACCTCGGCAGAGGAGCGTGTGGGAATGATGGGATGAGACTCGGGTTCGATTTATGTCTGACCATCCCTGGATTTCAAACAGGCGATTGGCTGCCATTCATCTCAGGCAACAAATCAAAAGTTCTCTGTATGAAGATTTTTTTTCTTTCTTACAAAATACTGCAAATCATTCATGAAAGGCTACGCCTTTGAAGAGTTATTCTTAAGAGCATATTCATAGATATGAATTTATCTATGCTGTAATACAGCTATTTGTCTCGTTCGCTATGGTTTAGCTAAACTTGATCCTATTAATCACTTCTCTGTCGCTCACCGTCTGAAAGACTGTAGATGAAAGCATGGCAATCAATCCCGGGAAATAAACTGTTTGTGGAGCGTCTCTCCGGAGAAAACTCATAACCCCCCGGTGCTGCCGGTGAACGCTTTCCCAGGGTAGTGAACACAGCGCATTCGTGCGCTGAGGTGTGGAGACGGTCAGAGAAATAGAAAACATCTGTCCCCACACGCTCCTTCCAGTGGTCCGGAGACACACACAAAAAAAAGTCTGCCTTTTCTTTTCTTTTCCTTTCATTTCTGTCCTCAGGCTTCAGTAAGGGATGTTTCGAACACACATGAACTTTAGCCCACAAATACGTCTATATAACAGATTTATATAATTATATTCATTAATATTTCTATTTCACACAATTTCTTCTTCAATTCTTCCGAACAGGTTTTTTTTCTATTTGCATAAAACACAAAATGCGGGGTATAATACTCAGAATTCAGACTTCATTTTGTCTTTAGATGCTACAGGTCTCGTCAGACTTGCTCCTGGAAGGTCTGAATGACTGTAGGGCTACTCAACCGCGTGTTTCAAGTGTGTGTGTTCCGTTTTGGCTTTGGAAGTTTAGTCTTTCCTTCAGCCATATATTAATGAAGACATTTTTTCAGAGTAATTTACTTGTAGCCAAATTGTGAAACCTTTCCACATTTTGGTCAACTGAAGGAAACGGGACACTGCAAGCGTCAAGTAGAAGGTTTCCTGGCCCCCAGGAGATGTGAGGGTGGCGTGGAGGCTTTGGTCCATCTGCTTAAGGTGTTTTTTTTACAAACAAACAATCCAGGAAACCCGAGAGCTATAATTATCTGTTGTAAAGGCCTCTGGGGAAACGCAGGCTTGTGGGCGACTGGGCAACTCTGTCAGGTGTCAGCGGTTCTGTCTGTGTTCGAGAGATCAGGTGGGCTGCAGATGAGATTCTCCAATCTGTGCTGGCCATTACCCACAGTTATTTTAGTCTTGGTGTTTTTTTTAAATACCGTTTTCCCTCTGGTGCTATAGGTAAGTGGAGAGCGTTCACTTAGTTTTAAAATCTGAAGTCTATTTTTAGTCTCTTTGCTTTTTAGCCTAATGTAATTCTGATCTTTATATAGACAATTATTATTTTTATTTAATTTATTTTTATAATGTCCACCCACTAGGATTCATGATAGCACGAACGCCACACTGAAGTCAAGAGTTCAAGGTTCCCACCAATGTGACTTTGGGTCAGGTCAGCTTCCCTTTCCCCGTAGTTCAGGGACTTTACTGTAGTAAGTCTGGGTGGTAGCACTGACTCTGAGTCACTTACATTGAGGATGTGTGTTTTTGTGGGTGGTCGGGGGCAGTGGCATACAGACCCCCTGGCAGTGAATATCTCACGTCAAAACTGAACATGCTTCTCTGCTGAAGGATCTGACTTTGTTAAAAAAATATATAAATACAGTTTAATACTGTTATACAGTTTGATATAAGCCTCCTTTGCTTGTAAGAGCATTATGGCTGAACGTATTACAGCTCCATTCTACTATTGATTTTCCAATATCGTACACAAGTGCCCTGCAGTATCGTACTAAGAAACCAGGCAGCGGTAGAGAGGAATCCTGCAGACTATGGATAACACAGCCCTGTGATACTCACTGTAGACAGTGGATAACACAGCCCTGTGATACTCACTGTAGACTGTGGATCACACAGTCCTGTGGTACTCACTGTAGACTGTGGATCACACAGTCCTGTGATACTCACTGTAGACTGTGGATAACACAGCCCTGTGGTACTCACTGTAGACTGTGGATCACACAGTCCTGTGATACTCACTGTAGACTGTGGATAACACAGTCCTGTGATACTCACTGTAGACTGTGGATAACACAGCCCTGTGATACTCACTGTAGACTGTGGATAA
>JAOYSI010073486.1:0-19843 GCA_025775065.1 Hiodon alosoides
CCCCCCCCCCCCCCCCCCCCCCCCCCCCCCCCCCACCCCCCCCCCCCCCCCCCTCACCCCCCCCCCCCCCCCCCCCCCCCCCGGGGCGGGGGCCGCCCCCCCCCCCCACGGCGAAAGTAAGTAATCAGGTTTGTAGGTCAACACTTATTTTTAAAAATACTGCACGCTACACCAATTGTTTTGCTATGAAAGACACATAGCATTGTTTTTCTAGTTCTTTCAGTCTGTCATTATTGCCAATTTGTCCTCATGCACCAATCGCGTGCGAGCTCATGCAGATGCGCACATGATAGGACGACACAGACCAAGAACCAAAAGTCAAAAGGAATTTGAAAGACACCAGTCTTTGAAACTTTGGTTTAACACTTTTTGTGATTTTGTGAGATACTGGGAAATGCGCTCACCCACTGCACTGGCAATGAGGGACGGCTCGTCAAAAGGACTGTTCTAGAAAGACTGCAGCTCTCATTATAAATGCTAATACTGGGGTGTTATTACTTGGCTATCAAACAATTTCAGCTCAAAACCTTTGTTTCGGTTTCCCGCCTCGACGTCGGTGGCTGTGCGCTTAAAAACGACGTTGTTTTTGCGCACATAATTGCTCAGAAATTGGAGAGTGCTGCACAAATGGGGAGAGCAGAAAGCCGATGTGGAGTGTTTTCCACTTCAAATGCCCCCCTACATCTGAGTGCTCTGTGGACCTGATTATTCAAAACAAAAGGCCCAGCAGAATACATACTCTCCGGTCAGGGAAACAGCGCTAGTTACCGCAGCAAAAACCCAAGGATTAAGTGCTGCCATTAATTAATTACTTAATTCATTAGAGTCTCAAGCGTGGGTAATACTGACATTAGCAGTAAATAAAGTAGATATTGAGGTGATATTTTTTAAGCTCCTGCTTAGACAACAAACCCTGATACTTCCATACATGTGGCGTTCTCTCGTCCTATTTGTGAATTTCTGAATGTGAATCCCTTTGTCTGATACACAACTTTTATAGTCAAACCCGTCTCTATTTTTGGTTTACAAAACAAAAATTTTATATATAACAACCAACTTTAAATTTCTGGGGTACAACACTTTGCTATCTCTTAAAAACCAGTACGTGAAAAGTATTTTCTGAAACAAGTCGTACAGAGAAAAGGCATGTACTGTAATACGAATATGTTCTTATGTACAGTCAGACCTTTAGTGTGAAGCTGAAAAGAGAGCCTCCACAAGGTCTAATCCTAAAATATTGCCATCAGCACCTGCTCATAGCACTCCTGAACAAGGGGTGGGGGCAGAGTTACCATCAGCTGGCTTACTGGACGCGGATTGCTCCAGAAACAAAGCAATCCAGCACTGCACAGTATAAGCAAATCATTCAATTACCTGCTGGTAAAACTTGTGAATTTACAGAAGTACAAAAGCCACAGGGATGGGATGTTGCTGAGAGGAAGGGGGGGGGGGTTCATGGCTGAAGTGCAAGGTACTTCCTTTTAAATCTCAAACTAAATGCTAGGGATCTGGTAGAGGTATGGCCTGGATGTCCTACTTAGTCCTCTGAGAATGCTTGTGTGACCCAGAAAGATGATGTAAGAGAATGCTTGTGTGATGCAGTGAGATGATGTAAGAGAATGCTTGTGTGATGCAGTGAGATGATGTAAGAGAATGCTTGTGTGATGCAGTGAGATGATGTAAGAGAACAGGCACCCTGGGGGCATGGTGTCCACAGTTCAGTAATCGGCCTGGGGTAGACTTGGCTTCCTCCCTATAGCTATAGCCTCCTCAGCCTCCTTTGGCCCCCGGCACCTTCGGGGCCGCTTGGCCCGCCCCTCGTCCTCCTCCATCCAGCATTTGGCCCCGCCTCGGTTCGGCGGCGTCCGGGCCATGTGGACCACAGATTCTATGGCGTCCATGACGGAGTCCTGGCCAAAAGGGGAAACCTTCCTCCCCGGGGGGTCAGCGCAGCGCTCCAGCACGGGCATCCGCGGCAGGGGCTCCTGGTCTGCAGGGGGGGCCTGCTTCCTTGGCCTCCCCCGCCTCTTCTTCACCACGTTATTACCCGTCTTCGCTTGTCGCTGGAGTCTCTTGACCTTCAGGATCTTGTTGACATGGTCCAGGTTTTTCTTGGTGGTGAGGATTTTGGAGAAGGAGCACATCTTCCGCACCTCACACTGTATCTCCTCCACCTCCTTCCGCTTCAACCTCCTTTTCATCTGAGGGCTTCGATCTACAGAGGGAAAAGAGATTGTAAAAAATACAAATAATGCCTCCATCCATTACTAATGTTTTAATTTAATAAATAATATACCACATAAAAGCAATAGTATTATGTAGTATTTTAGGGTTAACTCCCAAAGCAGCACTTTTGTTTACAGAGTAGAGGCCAGATTAATTAATTTTATCAGCTAGTTGTTCTTATTGCAATCATGGTTTCAAATCAACTGACATTTACTCATATTATAATTACAGATTATAACCCCGTTTTGGAAAATTAAAAAATAGACGGTGTAAATATATAACAACAAATAAACTGCAAAAATTCCATGTATCCTTTGACAGCTTGGAGGCTTGTGGATTAGCATCGTTTCATGTTCCTGCAGGTTTCAGCAGCAAACTCTCCACCCATCTGATGTGCCATGCTGTCGCCATCTCCACCCAGCTGTGGTACCAGGCTGTCGCCATCTCCACCCATCTGAAGTGCCATGCTGTCGCCATCTCCACCAAGCTGGGGTGCCAGGCTGTCGCTATCTGTACCCAGCTGTGGTACCAGACTGTCGCTCTCTACCCAGCTGTGGTACCAGGCTGTCGCTATCTGTACTCAGCTGTGGTACCAGACTGTCGCTATCTCTAGCCAGCTGTGGTACCAGGCTGTCGCCATCTCTACCCAGCTGTGGTACCAGGCTGTCGCCATCTCCAACCAGCTGGGGTGCCAGCCTGTACTATCTCTACCTATGTGGGGTACCAGGCTGTCGCTATCTCCACCCAGCTGGGGTGCCAGCCTGTCGCTACCTCTACCTATGTGGGGTACCTGGCTGTCGCTATCTCTACCTATGTGGGGTACCAGGCTGTCGCCATCTCCCCCTCCGCATATCTGGGATACCAGGCTGTTGCTATCCCTACGTATCTAGGGTACCGAGCTGCAGCTATTTTCATCCCTGGCAAAAAGCGCAGTCGGATTTCAGCCCTGTTTTTGATTTGGAAATGCTCCTTGAAGATCTGGAGATATTCTCTGGAAAGAGACTTCCAATGGAGACCTTTTTCCATGAAAAAAGTCTCAGGTTTTAAGATGAAAAATTGTAAAAAAAAAAAAAAAAAAAAATTAAAAATGTATTTTTCACTGTTCACTTTTTGAACCTTTTCTTAAAGTTAAAGAGATAGCTCAATAGCAGGCATTGAGATATAAAATACTGAAGTTTCAGTTTTGTGAAAGTGATTTACCAGTGTGTGATTAAGCCTTTAAAAATATTAATTCGTTTTTTGGTTTTTCATCCCTTAAAGTAAGTCATATTTGGTTCTAGAGTTATAATGAAGAGCTGTTTTCTGTGATAACAAACACCTACGCTCAAAACAGACAAAAGACCAGCTTTTCCAGGTCAACACAATCTCCATGGAAACCCCGCAGGAACAGGGGCCTCCACAGAGCTTACAGAGAACTTTTCACACTTGACATCTGGACTCCCACATCTGCACAGACTATTATGAAACATCTGCTTAGTCTGTCCCTATCCAAATTCCCGCGGCACTTACACCCCTCAGCCCCACATCTTATATAGAGGTGTCTAAAAAATTCAGGACATAAACTACAGGGTTTTAGGTACAACAGTGATTAATTTACGGACTTTCCACTTCACTTTTTTTTTTTTGAAGCTTGGAGGATTGCCTAGCCGGAGTTGGCTTGGTGGGAAATCGTTACAGTGTCTGACTGTGTTGCACTGCCACAGGACCCTCCAGGCTCCGCTGGGCCCCTCAAGGCTCCTTCAGGCCCCTCCAGGCCTGGCATATTCTCAGAGAAGGCTACATTGGGACCCTTCTCCCAGAACACAAACAAAACCAGCATCGTGGAGATTTTATTAAGCGAGCATGGAACGGAGGGGGGGGGTCTAGCATCAGACAAAACCAGGAAGATTTCAAGATAGTGTGTGTCTAAAAATAAAAAAATCAAGAACAGAGGACACAAGTTTTTGCCTGAGCACTGTTTTTGTAAAGAGCCCAAAGGACAAAAACATAATTTAAAAAACCTGCACACCTTGAGCAAGTGCCGGAGCTGAAACTAGACACACATAAACGACAAATGCTCTGCTGCAGAGGTTCAATAAAAACCGAGGGACTCAATCACATGTACACAGGGAGGACTTAATCATATTTACAGGGCTCAATCATAGGTACACTAAGGGGGTGGGACTCAAGCATATACACACCCAAAATTAAGTTTTATTTATCGCTTCCAAGTACAGATTTTGACTCAAGTCTAGGCCGTTGTCGAGAACTTATTGTTTTCACCCCAGATTACACAGAAAGTAGTACTTTGTGCTTTGTGCAACTCTATAGCCTGCTGACATTATTTCTGGAACATTCCTAACTTTTAGGAGTAAAAATTCACACACACAAAAAAGAACGAAACAAAAAAAGCAAGGTTATAAAATCACAATTTATTACATCTATTTTGTTGAAAATATACCGAGTGCCCTAAGAGGGTGAGGCGGCGTTCAGTAAGAAAAACTTCATGATGGCCTGTTAAATATTTACTTCTTCAAAGACATATATCACTTTACGCATGAGGCAGGCGGCCGTGTTTAATACATAAATCATGCCAACCAGCACCACTTTTCCATTGCACTTTCATTAAACCAATAGGTGCGTCAATAATGAAACAGACCTTTGGTGAATAGGTTTCCAGTGCAGGAGCCAACAGAAGCAGTACTGGTCATCGCAAGTTTCCTATCAGTTGGTTAGTGTCACACTGCATTCATACCCATAGAAGAATACCGCTGAAAACCAGCACTGCCAAAATACTGACTTTATAAAATATGAAGGTTAGCAAGAGGACAATCCATAACAGCAGCTGCTAACAGATATGTTCAGGTTACTATTGGTTTTTGTATTTGTATTTTGTGAATATTTTATTGTGGTTTCAATGAATTATGGATAATCCATATAACTACCAGAAAAACCACCGGAAGTTGAGAAAACGCACTACAAATAAATGCACTTGAGTTTATTTTTTGACCTAGCTAAATATCATTCATTAATTCAAGTTAATTAGCTATGATGATAAATGAATTGACAGCTATTGCTCCTCTGTAATGGAAAATTCAGGGCCATGATAACTGGAGGAAAGTAATTATCCACATATTTCATAACTTCAGAAGATTTATCACAAAGGGTTGACATGCTGTAATATGCTAGTTAGTCCGTAGCCATATACCTATACCAGGCTAAGTTCGACTCTAAAACAAGATAATTGACTAAGTGGTCACCCAGTTACAAAGAGCTCAATCCCGTTTATATTCAAGAGAAACAGATTTAAACTGCAGTTAAAACCAACCATGCAATAATGCAAACACTGATACAGAATTAATCAAATAAAAAATAAAAAAACACATTTCAAACAAGTATCTTTGCATCTGATATATTACCCAGAATGTATACATTAGATATAAGAAATGTTTTCTGAAACGTTTAATCCAAATGAATGGGCTGAGAGAGGTTATGGCCATAATCCTTTGAAAACAAGGCAGTGCGGCTCGCACTGCGTCAATCTGTAGCATTCTCAATGAAAGACACAATCTAAGTCTTTGTATGTTAAGGGACGACATGATTTCAAATGGGGAGTGTTCTCATATTTTAATCTGGCTCAAAATGTACACAGACCAAACCCCGAACCAGGGAGAGAAGTTTATGAAAAATATTCACTAACAATAGCAGTTAAACACTAAAGAGTAAAGTCAGCATCTCACTGTACAGTTGTACTCCACAGCGGTAAACACTAAGGAGTGTAGTCAGTATCTCACCATACTGTCGTATCGTCTGTCCGTAAACACAACGAAATATAGTAAACATCTCACCACACTGTCGTACTTCACAGCATTAAACACTAAGGAGTATAGTCAGCATCTCACCATTCTGTCATACTCCACAGCAGTAAACACTAAGGAGTATAGTATGCATCTCACCATTCTGTCATACTCCACAGCAGTAAACACTAAGGAGTGTAGTCAATATCTCACCATACTGTCGTATCGTCTGTCCGTAAACACAACGAAATATAGTAAACATCTCACCACACTGTCGTACTTCACAGCATTAAACACTAAGGAGTATAGTATGCATCTCACCATTCTGTCGTACTCCACAGCAGTAAACACTAAGGAGTATAGTCAGCATCTCACCACCGTCGTACTCCACAGCAGTAAACACTAAGGAGTATAGTCAGCATCTCACCACCGTCGTACTCCACAGCAGTAAACAGTTAGGAATACGGTCGGCATCTCGCCATAATAAGGTACTGCTTGGTACAATTCCTCTCATCTTGACATAAACTTATGAATGAAGCAGCCTATACAACACTCATAAACCAACAGGGGTCTAAAAGAGCAAGGAACCGTATTTGCCTCATTGAATATGCATATGGTCAGATTGGCGCTGATGTGGTTAGATTACTTAGCACATCTGTAAAGATTCCAGCATAACAGCCACCCTGAAAAAAAACCCAAAAAACTTATTGATCACCTACAGTAGAGAGGGGAGCGGCGTTTTAAGAAACACAAAAAAATTGCCATGGAACAATATTGACCTCATCACTGCCCTACACGTAAATCTAACATATAACATCACAAATACCGATCCCACAATCATCAATCAAGTTGTTGCTCATCCCGTTCGAAAGGTTCTACGAGGCAATAACTCTGATAAGCCCAACTAAGAATTAATGAAAGTGGTACGTAAAGAATAAGTGGTACATAAAGAATGTAATCAGAGAAAAATAAAGAATTATATAGGGCTTCTCATTTGATTTTTATAACAAAACCTAGGTGCTTTTCAGGACCCCAGACCCAAGGCTCCTGTTCCCAATTAATCGTAGAAAGCTTATGTTAGCTTCCCCCATGCCAGCAAATCATTTGAAGGGAAGTAAGTTTACAAAGGGAAAATTCTGTTCCTTGCACACCATGTTTTTATCAGGAACAGTGATTTATGGACTTGCAATGGACACTCAGCCGGGGGGGGGGGGGGGTTAATTCCCATTACCACAGAACCAAAAGAGGTTCAAGGATGAAAAACCCTTCCTGAGCAAATGAAGCATTCTGTCGTTGAGCTGAGCGCTGCCAACTTGTACTGGAACACCTGGGAGACAATTTAGCAAGGATGAAAACTGACCGTGGGAGACTAGCAAGGATGAAAACCGACCGTGGGAGAGTAGCAAGGATGAAAACCGACCGTGGGAGAGTAGCAAGGATGAAAACTGGCCGTGGGAGAGTAGCAAGGATGAAAACCGACCGTGGGAGAGTAGCAAGGATGAAAACCGACCGTGGGAGAGTAGCAAGAATGAAAACTGGCCGTGGGAGAGTAGCAAGGATGAAAATGAAGTTGGGGGCAAAGGCAACGATTACCATGCATTGACCTTTGGTGCCCAGAAGGGTTTTTTGAGGGGATGCAGGGTCGGGACCAGCCGAATGATAAATCCCCTGTTGGCTCAGGTCAAGGTTGGAGTTCACAACGAGCCAGAGCACCTGTCTACTGGAGGTGAAAGTGTTCCAGAGATTGGAGGAAGGCGGAGCCTAGTTCATCACAGATGAACGTATGGTGATGATGAACGTAATTATATTAAAAATAATATCATATATAACATCAGGAATACGTCTGCAATGCTGACCAAGCAATTGATTTTAAAAAAGAACTCTACTAGTTATATGTGAGTATGCCCTCCCAAAGTATGGTTAAATGGTTACTCTACCCAATGTGTCAAAACTAAAGGCCTGTTTTATTAAGTTAATTTGAGGAAAATCGGACCCATGCTAATTAAAATACTAATGCCAACACCATAGACACTCCTGGGACTGGAATCATGGCTAGAACGAGGATGCTGTCCAGCTCCACGCCAGCGTGCACATCATATTCCATATGAGTGACCACAGCATCTTCAGCAATTCGCTTCAGGAACAAAAACTTAGCGATTAGCAGCGGATCACACCAGGAACCGAAAAAGTTACCAGTACTCTGCACATTACAACTACTCAAATCTGAGGACTGGAATGAAACCAACAGGATATTAAAGGCAATCATGATCTGTGATGAACTAGGCTAGGACAGTGCTAGGTGACGTGATGATATACACAGGAAAGCTTGGCATTCACTTGTGTCTCTCATCGACCTGCTTCCCCCCCACCCCCCTGTAAGTGCATTACAGATAAATAACAGATGGGCCCTGAGATGCTTTTCTTATGTACCTGGACTATATGGATACAACTTGGCGAGAGGCAACCTATTTTGTTCTCTTAACATCACGATGCACCTTATCGTTAGCCTTTAGAGTTATGTAAAGCAATTGTCCCGCTACATGCTGAAAGACGAGACACTCTGGGACCGTTCAGCAATCCGGTGTGACGGGGGCGGCAGATCGTGAACACTGCTGGTGCATCCACTCCACACTCATTAGTCAGATCAAAAAAAAAAAAAAAGATAAAAATCTACCTGAATAATTCTAAACACTCGATAGTTTATAGTAAAAAAAAATACCATTCTGTTTTGTAAACAAAATAAAAAACTCTGCTCTACTGGTTTAAATGTTTTAAATTAAAGAAAAAAATGTAAACAAAGGGATATTATAATAATGATGTTATATATGATATTATTTTTAATATAATTACGTTCATCATCACCATCATCCTCATTAGTAGTAGCATTGTCCACTAGGAGGCAAACGAGTCTCCATAACAAATGTGATCCTGTAACCATTACTTTTCTTTCTAAGACCACATGACAGGTGACATCAAGGACCTTGGTGACCCGAGCCCTACCCAATAAGGAACCTTCTTCAGGGTCTAATAAGGAATTTGTAAGTGCTATAAGGCAGCAGCCATTGGTCCCTTCATGCTTATGTGAGTCTGCTCAACCGCCAGCAGTCTCAATGTCTAAACTGGCGCTTTGTAAGGAGTACAGCACAGTTTCCAATGGCTAACGTTTGGCATCGCATTTCCCACTAGCCTTGACCTTCTGAGCTTCTGTGCTTTGTTGTGTAACTGCATCATTTACTGTAAATGAGGAGCTAAAAATAAAAGGTAGCATGAAGGTCCTTCAGAAGTTTCAGAATGGTATTCTTGTCATGTAAAATAAATCTGTAAAGTCAAATCTGTCACTTCTAAGTTTTAGTCACCCTTTACCCTCTTACATTGTTGTCTTTCTGACGTACATGTGCGCACGCACAAACACAGACAATGATAAGCCCCTTCACTTTCTGGCTTGACAAAATGTCCTGAGGTTATTAAAGACAAACAACTTCTCTGTACAAATTATTCCAGCTAAAGCCAACAAAGTTTTTGTAAAACTGAAGACAGATTACATGTTCAAAACCTTAAAAATGTTTTTTTTTTCAAACATTTATATATGCTTTAACAGTGTCATTAAAACAAAATTTCATTGCAGAGGTACTGCAATTATATTACATTAACAATTTTCCATTTAAATTGAATTCTGGAAAAGCTATATGACCTTGTTTTATGTAAATGATTATGAGAAAAACTGTTGCTGCTCAGCTCCACTGGGAATTATCTCGTTATGGACGCAGAAACGACTGTGATGCTGATTAAAAACACATTCCCTTTCTGTGCACAGTGAAGCAACGTGCTCCGCGCATACACACAGACCTTGGACGTGTTACAGTTTTAAAAAGTGTATTTATACTAGTGACAAGCCGGGTCTGTCAAAAGTGTTGGTGAGTCAGGGAGGTAGATGGCGCTGGGGGGTTGAGCAGATTGTGAGTCATCCCCCCCTCCTTCTCCCCTGAGAGTGAAAATGTAATCTAACACAGCACAGGGCCTCCTATTCCTCTTTAGTGCAGTTGGCTGTATTCATTAAACTCCTGGCTGCTGGCCAGCTCTTTTAACACAAGGAGAGGGTTTTTTTTTTATTGCATGTCTGTAGAAAATAAATCAAAATGTGTGAATAATATATCTCCAAGAAGAACATTGGCTGGCAGAGGAAAGAAAAAATGGAGGGGAAAAGAAACATGTGAATTATGGTTGTCTCCATCCATGTGTTACGTTTTTCCTACCAGATGTACTGGCTGCAAAAACACGGAATGTACCGAACGTACATTTATTCCATCCAGTTTATTTATTTTAATTTGTGATGTTTGCAAGCCAAACTAATGTTAATTTGAACGGCCATCTACTCTGCATTAGCCAGGAAATACACTTGTGCAAACAATATACTTTTGAGACGAAGGCCAACAAACACTTGGGTTCAGATATATTTCAAGGGCTCATTCACATAAATCAACATTAACAAAAGTGGAAATTCTGTAAATTCCGTCCATAAAGAGTAGGCCAGAAACACACTTACCTATGGATGAAGGACTGGGGCACGTGAACATCTGCTGTAGTGGGTCCACCTGCAAACCGCCAAATGTCTCCGTGTTCTGCTCCCTGTACATCCCAAAACTCTCCAAAACCTGCCGCCTGCCACGGATTCCGAATTCCTCTTCCCGGGAAGGTGGCGCCCCCCTGAGTAAGTCCAGTGTCAGGCCCGGCTCAACCCGCGCACTCTCGCCCTGCTGGCGGGAGAAGGTGGTGTGGAAGTCGCCCATTCGCTCTCGTTGCCGGGGGCAGGTGATGTGGAAGTCGCCCGTTCGTCCCTGATCACGGACACGCCTGCTCTGGTGTGAATCAGACAAGGTGGAGAGCGGGCTGGTGCGTTCGAAGACATTCCTGGAGCTTCTGGACAGAGCGTCCGTGCTTTGATCTCGCCGCTGCTTGTCCCTCAGTTTGGCGGCAGAAGTCTCTTTGTCCGACGTGTCAAGCCTGCTGCTCAGAAGGCTCAGGAAGCCAGAGCTCTTCCCGCTGCTGAAGAGCCCGCTCAGCCCCTCCCTCTGGGCGCCAGAGAGATGATCCTCCTTCTGTTTTTGCTTGTGCTTGTGTTTGTGTTTGTGGAGCCGGACACTTGGCAGGCCACCGCCATTGCCACCTTTCAGAGCACCTAGCGTAGACTGGCCGCCGCCCATCCCTGCCAAGGGTATCTGCTGGGACCCATGCTTGGTTTTGTGTTTGGCACCAGTTGCAAACTTGACATGCCCGGAGGGATGGAACTGCGGCACTGGCAGTGCTGGTCTCATAAACGGTGAACTTGTTGACCCAAGCGTGTGGGACAAGTAAAAAGGAGGCTGGTATTGGCCATAATAACCCAAGTTCATCATACTGGTGGTGATAGGCATCGACGTATAAGGCATTGTGTATGGTGCATAGTAATTGCTGCTGGGGATGGGGTAGCCAAACCCTTGGATGAAAGGCATCTTCGTCATTGGCTCGCTGGCTTTGGCCGGTCTACCGCGTCTCCTCTTTGACTTAATTTCTGAATTCCTGCGAAGGTAGTGCAGAGGGTCATAGGGGAAGTACGGCATTGGGTAGTAGTGGTCAAAATTGATCCGGAAGATGCTTGGATACATGTTCTCAGGGTAAAAATTGTAGCCGCGGTGGGACACTCGGAAGACCTGGAACTTGCCAATAAGCTCCTCGAGGTCGGCGAGAAACTGAAGATCATCGGGTCTCTGAAGACCCTTACGCTTTCTGCGATGCTTCTGTTTCTTCATGCTCTCCTGGGTAAGAAAATTCTCAACGCCGGCTGCAGCGACACGCTTTGAGCAGTGCCCTCTCATGGCTTTGCTGGGGGCTTCTAGCGTGGGCACCTCAGAGCCCTCAAGAGTGCAGAAGTCAAAGGAATACCTCCGCCGTGATGCAGGGCCTTTCTCAGCCTGATCAGATGTGCTGTTGTTGTCCGTGCCAATCCCACTGTCACTGGGGATTGTCTCCTCGCTGTGTGACTCGCTGACGGGGGACAGGGTGACCTCTTTGAGGGATGCCACCTCAGAGAGATGGGAAGGCGAGTTGGCCATGAGACGAGGGGGCGAGAGCTTCCAGCTGCCGCTGTGCAGTCCTTTGGGGATTTTCATGGGTAGAGCACTAATGGGTTGCAGATTTGGCATAGTCTTCGGCTCCTGTGGGCTGGCGTCAGTTGTGGCAGGGCAGAGTATCCCACCAGCTCCGGCAGCTTGGGCGGAGAGTGGCTGTAAGGTCCTGGGAGAAGGCATCCCGGCTGAGGGCGGTGAACTAGAAGGCACTACTAGGTTCTCAAACTGACTAGGCACTGGGTGCTTGTCACTGGTTTTGTGCTCATCCTGCGAGTCCATCAAAACAGCTCTGGGCTTTCTACCCCTTTTCTTACCAATATAAATGGTCCCTCTCTTACTAACATTGATCTGCTTTCCCAGACGAGCCTCTATGGTAGACGCCACGGTAGACACAACATCTGACATAGGTTCCATGGACTTCAGAGCACGGCTGCTGTTGGTGGGACATGACAGAATTTCATTGAGCATGTTTTGCATCTTAACCAGTTTCATTTTATTCACGGTTTGAATAGACTTCTTATCATGGACACCAGCATAGCCTATCCTTTTATTAAGCTTCAGCTGGCTTGCTGGGGTCTCATTAATTGTAGCCATCTGCACCAGACTCGCTAATTTTCGCTTCTTTCTTCTCTGCTTCAAACTACTAGGTGACTCTCGAGCAATAGGGCTTACAGGACTAGTGGAGGTTCCCTCGTGGATGGTCTCAACTGTCAACAAAGGCTGCTTTTTAGGTCGTCCTCTCTTCTTTTTAATGGGGGTGATGACTGTTAAACTATCAGTGTTGGCATACAGAGGGCTAGAGGGTGTGATGGGATAGGCCGAGGGAGGTTCTGGGACACCTGATGTCGTACCACTGCCATCTTTAGGCAGACTGGACCTTTTGGACTTCTGATATAACCCCCTGTCTTTAGCCTTTAGTGGTATTGCGTCCTCTGACCTGCTCACAGGGTGTTTTCTGAGTCTACTTAGACAAGCCTCTATTTGGCCTGGACCCACAGTTACAGTCTTTTCCACTGCCTCGGGCTGACTCTGCACGACCACCTTTGTTGACCTGGGCTCAGTCTTGTTTGGGACCCTTGGCTCCAAAAAACCCCTGTCCGCTTTTTCAGATATCTCAGGTGCTCGAGAATCCTCTGGGAAGTCATCTGAAGGTATCTGTTCTCTTGGTGATCGTCGGTATCGCCGCTTTCTCCCAGGATTGCCTTTGCATTCATCCGCCTGTGGAGTTGTGGATCCTGTTAGCAGCTCACAATCCTCTGCGATTACCTTTGCAGGGATTTCAGTTCCTCTGTAGGGTACTTCCACCGACTCAGCTGTTAGCTTCTCTTTCCCGGTGTCTGGATTTTTGGATTCAAATACATTTTCTACCTTCTTGCCCCACTGGAGGTCTGAGTTATGGGTAACCAGATATCTCACAGTGTCTTTTCTGCCATACTTCCTTTTGATGTTCCCAAACACTTGTTCAGCAACCTCCTGCAAACCTCTGTCTTTGCTCACAGATGTAGGCATAATCAAATTGCTATCCTGTTGGGAGGTCAAGGACATGTTAGCTATAGAGGACGGCTGCATCACCAAGCCACTGATTTGGCTGGACATTCCAGGGGCAAACTGATTCAGGGGCTGGCTTTCTGTGATCTTTTTCAACTGTAGCCCGGCAAGGGAGCTCGTCGAATCTGAGTGGGAGCCTTTGGTAACTCCCACTGGTTGTTTTTTAGCTTCGGAATCTGTGATGTTTCCCTGGGACGAGCACACTCCCACTGATGGCTTTGCCCAGTCCAGTTGGTTCTTGAGGGTACTCCTGGGCTGGTGCTTTGGTTTCATTGATTCCCCCAGGAAGTCCCCAGGATTGCTGCCATTTTGTTCAGTCAACTTGAAAGGCTTCTCGATGGTCTACAGAAAGAGAGACAGAGAAAGAGAATAATTTAGGTTCGTTCAGTACTAAATTACCATACTACATACAGTGGCAACCTACACTATGGTAACTAAATTTTCCACTACACTGATTACTTGTAATGCTGAAGTAAATTTTTTCCCTCCTCTACATATAAAACTGCGAAATTATCCCTCATGCCCACAGGCAACCACAAAGACATGCCCAGTCAATTAAAAGGAAAGCTAATTAAAGTACACTAAACGGCCAAAAGTATGAGGAAACCTGCTCCTCAAACTTCTTATTACAAAATTATAGGCATTAATATAGTGTTAGTCCCCCCTTTTCTGCTATAACAACCTATACTTTTCTGGGAAGGACTTTCCCATAAATGTCTGAACATTGCTGTGACTTGCTTCCATTCAGCCACCAGAGCATTAGTGAGGTCGGACACTGATGTTGGGCAATTAAGCCTGGCTTGCAGTCGGCGCCCAATTCATCAGACTGTTCAATAGGGTTGAGGTCAGGGCTCTGTGCAGGCCACTGATCTAGACAAACCAGTTCTTGTGTTGATGTTGCTTCCAGAGGAAGTTTGGAACTCGGAAGTGAGTGTTGCAACCGAGGACAGGCTATTTTTACAGGCTACGCACTCAGCACTCGGAAGTCCCGTTCTGTGAACTTGCGTGGCCTAGCACTTTACCGCTGAGCTTTTGTTGTTCCTAGACATTTCCACTTTACAATAAAACAGCACTTATAGTTGACCGGGGAAGCTCTAGGCAGGGCAGAAATTCGACAAACGGAATTGTTGGAAAAGTGGCATCCGATGATGATTCCATGTTGAAAGTCACTAGAGTCTTTAGAACAGGCCATTCTACTGCCGATGTTTGTCTATAGAAATTGCATGGCTGCGTGCTTAATTTTATACACCTGTCAGCAGCACTAATTTGAAGGGTTGTCTATAGTTTTGACCATGCAGTGTACCTGTTCACTTGAAAAGCATAGTTTTAAAACCTCATATTCTGTCTAATCAAGAAACAAAGTTGAAAAAAAAGTATCACCTTTTTGACGATTCATATTGATAGATTTAAAAACAAACAAAAAAAAAGCACGGTAGAGGTACCTTTAAACCTTGTAGTGGCATCTTAAAACAAAGTTCTTAGATCACTTGTAATACAAAATGAAGATTGATATAACTTATATTCACTAGCCACCAAGTTGTACATACTACAAAGCTGAAAATTAAATTAAATTAGCCTTTAAATATGTGAAACCAATTGATTTACCTTTTGTTAGGATTATATTTTTAAAAAGTTTATTCTTTTTAAATTTTATATTCTTGGCTTATTTAACTACGCTTATTTTTTAAACATTCTCTTACTACATTGCATTTGCTGTTTATGGAAATAGCTTTGTGCACCCAAATAAAAGCACACTCTATAAAAAGTAATAAAATAATATTTAATATAAAAAACGAGCAGTCAAAATTTAAATGCCCGTTAAAAACAATAACGCGGATTAAAAGAACCATAAAGAAAATAATGTTTTTGAAAAGAAAGCTATGGTTTCAGACGGAGGATGGACAGCCATGTCGAGCTTCACTGTCTCAGTCCAACCAGCCAAAGATCCACACATGAGACTAAAGACTGAAAATGTATGCCAATGTCACTAACTGCATATGCCCTTTAAAAACCCATCGGAGACCTCATTGCCATGCTTCACTGCCAGCGATACCAGCGATACCAGCGTACACCCCCACCCTATTCATACATCAGAATAATCAGGCCCTCCGTGACCTTCCTCGCACAGGCCACACTTTCCCTTCTGTTTCTCTCCCTCCCTCCCTCCCACCCTCTGCCTTCCTCTGAACATCTTTCCAAACATAATCTGTAAGTGACAGCCCATTTGAGCAGCCAGACAGCTGGAGGAGAGCTGCAGTGCACCGTCTATGAAGCCACGCCTGATTTTCTATTTAAAAAAAATCCCAGCATGCTTCAGGATGAGTCCAGGTGAGGGGGAGGTGTGGTGGAGGGTTAGGGTGCTTGCCCACATTTGTGTGTATGTGTCTGTCTCTCTGGGGTCTGGGCTTTCGGGCAGACCGCCTTGTGCATAATCCCCTCCAATATCATTCAATCAGTGGCCTTTAATTAAAAAGGAGCACCATTGAGACCGGCATAATAGGGAGATCTCCCCTTGGAATGGGTTGCTCTTTTTTATTTTCCCATCTGCAGAGCGACTGCATCACCTTTCACATTCTTAATCCTGTAATCCTTTCAGGAATTTGTGCCCCCCACCCCACCCCACCCCACAACCCGAGTTCGAACGATAATCTCAAAGCCAGTGCAACGAGCTGCCCAGCTGCTCCCCAAACGGCTAAATGGCATTACATTCACCTTCTCCCCATCTCGGAAAAACCGCGCCATAGCACCCTGCTAACACGCAACATTGTTGGAATGTTACCTGGCACAGGGACGTAAATCATCGCCCCTATGTCATCGTTTTATCTTATGGCACAGAGAACCATTACTAATGAGGACCGAAAAGATGCTGTTTAATGATATATTTGACTGTTTTCTATTTTTAACAATCAAGACAAAGATCAATGAAAGAAATTCGCAATGAAGACAACTTATTGAGACTTACTGAAGAGGACAAGTATATACGTATATTTATGTCAATATATATGTCAGTATATACATCTAATTTTAGATTTCACGTTTTCACGTTTTCACAACATGTGTATACAGCATTTTAAAGGGTGTTTACAACGTTATAAAAAGTTGATGAAATACAAGTGCACAAATCCATTCTTGTCATTTTCATGTTAAGACAAAATTTTATGTTGGATATATGAAGGAAATATAATAAAAACAAATGACTGATCCCCGCACCCCCCCAACTCCACCCTCCCCTAATTGGCACTTGCTATCTGTGGAAAACAGAGCTGGGCTTTGGCACAGCCGTTAGGCAGCTGGCTTGAAAAGGCCACCAAATCCTGCTGTTTTAAAAATTACCCGGAGCCTGGATTCAGCAAACAGAGTCGCCTATCACAAGTAAAAATAAATATAAACAAAAGCAGACAAACAAAACAGTCTACAGAGACAATTGCACAATAATAAGTGTACCGATAGTCTGTGGTCACCAATTACTTCTCTGCCCCCCCCCCCAACTGCCGCTATAACGAGTGGCAGCTTGTGTCGTATTAGCGCACCATACGTGTTTGGTAACCAAGGGTTACCATGAGTCACAGAAGCCAGAAATAGCCCACAGTACACTTTGTCTGCCTTGAAAGTGTGTGTACGTGACATCCAATCGCGGGAGCACTTATCACTTCTGACCAACTGAACGGTCAGATGGGTGCGATATCCAATCAGAGCAGGACTTTACCCACCTGACGTGGGTGGTGCTTCAGTCAGAGACTTCTATATATGAAAGCAACTGACTACAACATTTTAGCTTCATCTCAATGGCACTACCTCAGTTTAGGCGGATGTATATTGATTTAGCAAACACTTAGCTTCCAAGCACCATTATAATCCATTCTGTAATGAAGACCTAGATTTATACAAATAAAAACGTAAATACTTTGGTTCAAAAGATTCAGCTCCAGAATTCATACCACTCATTCCCCCATTTGAAAAACTTGACTGCTTTCACGACATTCCCGATGATTAACGGTGATAAAGAAACAGCGTTGGCTTGGCAGCAGATGTCTCACTAGACAGCGGAGACGACATGAACAAGATGTCTCGGCCTGATCTCTCGCGTCCTCTCTGAAGAACTTAAGAAGACGCAGTCCACAAAGGCAATGTAATCAACTGCCCCGCCAAGGCAGAAACTTCAACACCGAGGCAGAAAGCGTGACATAAAGCAAACCACATAGCCTTCTTTTGATTCCACAATACGACGCTGGGGAAGGACGGCTTAATCATTCACTACTGTTGGATGACCCTATTCTTCCCCACCTACTTCTACAAACAAAAAAAAGGCATTATTCCCTCCCATATCCAAGGGTGACAATCATGTGATCCAAGGGAAGATAAACCCTAAAACCCCTCAGCCAACCTCCTCCAATGATTGGACTAGGTCAACTAGCAGACTGACCGCACCGGTGTTCCAAGCAACCGCAGTACAAATTGGTCAGATTACAGCCTTTGTAAAAACCCGTCTCTGGTGACTGTTTGAAGAACCCTGCGGGCACGCAGGACCACAGGCTCGTCTAACAACAACCCCTTGAACGCCTCGGTGGAGTCGGGCGATGCACGGCGAATCGGGTGTCGTTCGCCAGTAACCCGAGGTGCCTCGAACTGGGTTAGCACATGCAGTGCTGGAAAAAAGGATAACAAAAGAAAATAAGGGGGGGAAAAAATGATATCATTTTTTATTAAAAAAAAAAAAGAACCAAAAGTTCAAATTGCTAGACAGAGTTGATGTCAGGGGTGAGGTAGGGAAAGAAACAGCTCAAAATCTGAGAGGGGAGGGAGGAGGTATTGATGGACACCAAGCCCTTCAGGAAAAACACACACACACAATTTACAATTGCTTTGCTCAGTTGATGCTTTTATCCAAAGCTACTTAGACAGCTTACAACTTCTACATTCATCCACCTATACAGCAGGGTATTTACTGAAGCAATTCATGTACCTTGCTCAAGGGTAAAACGGCAATGTTGGGACTTGAACCGGAAACCCTTCGGTTATAAGCCATGCACCTTAACTGCACCACTACAGCCGCACGCACGCACGCACGCACGCACGCACGCACGTACGCACGCACGCAAACGCACGTACACACACGCACACGCACAAGCACAAGCACAAGCACAAGCACAAGCACAAGCACAAGCACAAGCACACTTCAACTACTGTTGGTGAAAGGGCAGGAGTTTAAGTTAAATAAATTAGAGCGTAACCAACCAATGGACATAGTAATTGTTGTTTTGGGAAAAAACTAAAGTGCTCCTGTGGACACTCACAGCCCATGTCTTTAATTCACACTGATCTGATTTGAGCTGAAGTCGCTCTTCAATAGGATACTCTCGGGAGAGGGTGACAGATCGGGATGAAACTACTCATGCTTTGGAGTATGAGCACATGCCGAGGTTCAAATGTACACAGCTTCAGTGTCACTGTGCGGTTACCCAGCTCGCATGCCGAAGTAGGAGTGTATGCAGCTTCAGCCTGACCAGCTCGAGTGCTGAGGTAGGAGTGTGTGCAGCTTCAGCCCGACCAGCTCGAGTGCTGAGGTAGGAGTGTGTGCAGCTTCTGCCTGACCGGCTCGAGTGCTATGGAAGGATTGTATACGCAGCTTCAGCCCGACTGGCTCGAGTGCTGGGGAAGGAGTGTATGCAGCTTCAGCCCGACCAGCTCGAGTGCTGAGGTAGGAGTGTGTGCAGCTTCAGCCTGACCGGCTCGAGTGCTATGGAAGGATTGTATACGCAGCTTCAGCCCGACCAGCTCGCATGCCGAAGTAGGAGTGTGTGCAGCTTCAGCCCGACCAGCTCGCATGCCGAAGTAGGAGTGTGTGCAGCTTCAGCCCGACCAGCTCGCATGCCGAAGTAGGAGTGTGTGCAGCTTCAGCCCGACCGGCTCAAGTGCTGAGGTAGGAGTGTATACACAGCTTCAGCCTGACCGGCTCCAGTGCTGAGGTAGGAGCGTATGCAGCTTCAGCCCGACCGGCTCGAGTGCTATGGAAGGATTGTATACGCAGCTTCAGCCCGACTGGCTCGAGTGCTGGGGAAGGAGTGTATGCAGCTTCAGCCCGACCAGCTCCAGTGCTGAGTAGGAGTGTGTATGCAGCTTCAGCCCGACCGGCTCAAGTGCTGAGGTAGGAGTGTATACACAGCTTCAGCCTGACCGGCTCCAGTGCTG
>JAOYSI010073487.1:0-27859 GCA_025775065.1 Hiodon alosoides
GTGCAACTGTCTATACTGTCCAAACATTAATTTTCTGAAAGAAGAACTAGGTATTCTGCCACAGATGGTATGGTCTCCACAGAGCCCTGTTGTCAACATCATCAAATCTGTCTGTGATTACCTGGACAGACGAAGCAAGGAAAACAGCCAAAGTCTGTAGAAGTACTTTGGCAAGTTCTCCTAGATGCTCAGAACAATCTACCTGCCGATTGTCTAATAAAATTGCACAACAGCGTACCTATGAGAACTGATGCGGTTGGCAAAGGGTGGTCACAACAAATATTCCCTCTTTGAATAAAAATACTGTATGCACCTCATAATGTGATGTGAATCATTTTTTATTTCAACAATCCAATAGTTCAAATATCAAAAGAAACAAGACTATTTGGACAGGGTGTGTTGGGTGAGTGGGTGTGTGCTTCCTCAAGATAAATGTAGCCAAAGAAGCTAATAGAAGCCCGCTAAATCAGAATCAGAAGTTTCAGTATTCTTGCAGCTTAGGGATGCCAAGTTTCAGCATCTCTGAGAGGATGCTGTCAGGCAGCAGGTTTTGGTCTTCAGGACCTTAAATTTTTGTTATGTTAAATTGTATTGGTTTGTCCAATTATGAGTGTTTTAGAGGTAAATGTCACCTGCCTCGTAGATTTTGTCACGTCGCCTCTGTCCATCGTTGGTCCTGGTGTGGATGATGATGTGTTTTGCTTCCCCTTGGTTTTTTGTTTGACAGCTGCTCCAAAGCTTTCTATGTAGTGAGGACCCAGATTTTATTTGTCAAATAATTTTGAGCATTTGAGTTGCAGAAGTATGATCTCTACACTGGTCTTTGAATTATGTGTGTTAGTGCTGGCAGGGGCTGTGTGTGTGTGTGTGTGTGTGTGTGTGTGTGTGTGTGTGTGTGTGTGTGTATGTCGGGGGGAGGGTTGTTTGTAACTTTGCTAAAAGGGACAGTGTGCGTTTTTGTGTTGGTGCTGGGAGAGGCAGAAGGTGTGTCATTTCTATAAAGG
Source organism: Hiodon alosoides (assembly GCA_025775065.1). Taxonomy (NCBI): domain Eukaryota; kingdom Metazoa; phylum Chordata; class Actinopteri; order Hiodontiformes; family Hiodontidae; genus Hiodon; species Hiodon alosoides. The sequence goes on from JAOYSI010073487.1 coordinate 1,005, forward strand.
GCTGTTTGTGGGTTGGTGCATGGGGGGGGGCAGTGTTTGTGTCAGCTCTTGCTGGAGTAGTAAGTTTGTTGGAGGTACATGTGTGGAGGGTGGGCTGTGTGCTGCATCCCTCAGCTCCTATATATCCATCTGCATGCTCTGTAGGAGGCAGTGGTGGTCTTCTCTCTCTCTCTGTGAAGCTCAGTCCTCAGGTTCACAATGTTTTCCTCCATATTCCTCATGGCTGCCTGCAGCGTCCGAATCTCGTCCCTGCACTGTCTCACCAAGCTGGTCATCTTGTCCCTGGGTTGCTGTTCTGGTACAGACTGGCAGTAGTTTTCTCCCTGAACTCTGTGAATTCTCGCTCCAGAACAGACAGGCCCTCCTTCAGTGCACAGGGCTGTGTGCCAGGCTGTAGAGTGCTCAGTGCAGAACTGCAGGTTATTCTTAACTCTTTTGTCCCTTATGGCAGTAAAGTAATAAGATTTGTAATTATAGACTCTGGGGATTGTCTCAGGACTTTTATTTTGTATAGCTTTTTTACCTTTAGAGGGCTCACCTCTGCAGGGTACTGGATTTCACAGCCCTGCTCCACACACAGGCTGTTGGTAGGATGGGCCAAAATTAATACATTTGTATCTCTCTCAGTGGCAGTTGGCTCAACTGTTATTTCTGTGGAAAACTGAAGACAAAATGCTTAATATGCCGGATTAATCTAATTGTTTTGTAAGATTTTATCAAAAGTTTTAGTCCAAGAAAACGTACTTTGATTCATTGATGATAGCTAACCTAGGCTTTCCAAGCTTTTCTTGGATTTTCTGAATGAGTTTCTCTCTTTCTCTCTCAGTTAATTAAGTTAGCTTTATTGGCATGATGCTTCAAAAAGGAATGGCCTAATCATATAAAACATGTACATATAAAATATACAGTTTAAGAGTTAGTACATCTCTGTCTCAACCTCTTCTGTCTGACAGTGACCACATAGTCTTTCTTCCCTGGACAACAAGATCTGCCGTCGGCCCATATCTACGGCCAGGCTATGGTCACTGAGTCTGTAATTGGTCAGGATCTGTCTCAGCCTCGTATCACTGACAGTGAAAAGATACTCTGACGGGGTATAGTCCATTTTTGGGGCTAAATAGCAATTAAGTCTGCTTTGGGATTTGTTTTGTTTTCTAATTTGGTTGACTCTGTGTTGGTGCTGTGTTGGCGGTGCTGAGCTGAAGCTGGTCAGTGTCATTATGGGTTTAGTGCAGAGCTTCAGGACCAGCTGAGTGAGCGGACTCTTCTCAGGGCTGAGCTTTTTGGGTTGTAGGGCTTTGTACTGCAGCGAGTTTGTGGGACTTTTTTGGAGATGCATCCAGAATCTGAGGGCTCTTTTTTCAATGGGTATGAGTATAGTGGTAGCATCCAACAGAGACCCTCTGTATTAATTGGTTAATGGTTAATTAAATTAATTCTGCATTAAATGGTTATATCTGTTGACTGAGCGGACCCTATATCTCACTTCTGTGAAACACAATGGGCTGGATTACACTCTCCAACAGTTAAACAAGATTCTTATCGGCATGTTTAATTTACATATTAATTTATTTTAATTTTTTTATGTAGTAGAAAGCTATTCATGCTTTTTCAAGTGTTCACTGCCAGGCCAAAACTCATACATTGATACATTGATTATCAGTCCAAGATAATCGTATTTGAGAGCATGTTCTTGCGTGGTGCTACCTAGAGTTAACTGGTACTTGCTTTTCCAGATTTTTTGGAAGATCATGACTTTTTCTTTTCTTTTTTCCTTCAGACTTATTGTCAAGGCCAAGGTCTGACAGAATTGTTCTACCAACAACCAACAACCACGATCTGTGCTGTTGGTGACAGCAGGATCAGGTCCTAGAGAGTGAGGTATCGAGTGAGGGAAGGAGAAAGAATGAGAAAAGGAATAACGTGAGTGAAAGAGAGTGAGGACGGGGACAAATAGGGCATATAATTATGGAAAAGGTGTTACCCTTTTTGGCGTGGTGTTATTTAGAAAACGCTTCGGGAGTGTGTGAAGAACAGTGCATCTGTAAATTATTAACGAAAGCATTCAGTCAGTTCGTTTTCTTAGAGACATACCGCAACGCTACAATACATTCTGGGAAACATGGGGTATTTAACTATTCCATTTGATGAAATCATTTGCCATAGATGGTTGGTGTGAACTATATAAAGAATATATCTTACTATGTGTCTGTAAAGTCTGGTCGATTAAGGTTTGTAGTGCCATAGTCCTGCTCCTTGAGTCAATTAGTAATTACCAGCCAGCCAATCATCATACCTGGGTGTTTTATAAAAGCAGGTAGCTGTGGTCTAAGGTTACGCTTGAAGCCGAGCGTACGCCCCGTTTGCTGGTTACCTGGCTGCCGTTATTGCCGCAGGTATGGGAGCGCTTTCCTGCTTCCTCTGGTTTAGTCTTGTTTTGTGGTGTTTATATTGGCTACGTATGACTTTGTGGGTCCTGTTATGGTGTACTCTCTCCTTTGGAAGTTCCCATCGCCCGAAGCGTTGTGGGTATGTTGACCTATTTCCTTGCGACGTAATTTTATCATGTTGCATGTAGTAAACGGGTGCTTTGTTTGAGGTAATTCATGTTTACGCACCGTAGGCTCTCCTGTTTCTGAGCTAATCGACACTGTCGGATTGGTATGTAGCTTATTATTGCAGTAGTTATATTCCTCTCATTATTACTGTTTTAACCTGACATTTTATTATGCATCATAGGGACCGTAGGCTGGGGTTGGTGTTAGCCGCTTGACTGGGGAACTGCGTTTGCTACTCTGGCCTATGTTACAAGAACGCTGCTGTTTGGCTTGGCTCGTAGCAGGTTTCACTTCCCGATGCTTTCGTGTCGGGTGGTTTTGTCTTCCTCGTTACATTAGTAGCCTATCTAAGCTAGCTGGTGGGTAGTGCTAACCCATACGTCATATTCCCGTTTTGTCTTGGTTGCATGTACGCGAATGTGAGCTGTGATTGGGATTTTATGAATAGTTCCTAATTGGCAAGTAGTGTGTTGGACCATCTTGTGTAATTGATATCGTTTTCTTGTTAATAGTGTTTCTTTTGGCCGTTATGTTAATTTGGTTTATCACTGGCAGGTAGCCATTTTTCTTACCGGGGCTGATGGCCAGTGTTAATGGTTCAGCATTTGGTTTTCTGCAATTTTAGTTTGTGTGTGGCCCCTATTAATTGTGTGTTCTTCCCTGAAGCTGAGGGCCTATGGTGGGGAGGGTGGTTCCTTTAGTTGGCATCTCCTTTCACTTAGGTGAGTGTTCATCTGGACATCACTGGTCTTGACCTTTCACCGTGGGTGTGGACGTGCGTGCGTGTGGGCTTTGGAGTGACTTGAGATGCCTCCCTTTCCATAGTTTGGCTTGTCCCTCCACCAGTAAGCCTCAGCTCTGAGTATTATCTCTGTTCCTTCCCAATGATTGTATTTATTTTGTTAATAAAAGAGAATTCATGGATGGGACTAGGTCTCCTCTATTTGTATTATGATCCTGAGTGCCTTTTGGGATACTGGTACTAGTTGGAGATTTCCTTGGGTGAAATTCCCAGGGTGGCATAGTCGGATCTTCTACGTAGGTTAATGCTTTGCAACCCATGCCACTTGCTACACTAGTCTTATTTCAAATTTCTGTGTCATAAAACTAGCATCCAAAGTTGGCAATCTAGTTGGGTAAATGGTACACATGAATGCATAGCCTACACGGAATTAACTTAAATCAAGTCTTCTTTTTTTTCATGTTTATAACAATAGCCACGTGGTTTACAGGAACCACTACGGTGTAATGAAATTCTGAATTTTAGCAATAAAATTGGAGCGATCGCTTGTTTTAAATCGGGGCCTTCAAGAAAACCTATTTTTCCACCTTGGGCATTTATTGTCCAAATCTTCAACCCACCCCCTTCAGACAATATGGAAGTTGTCTGAATATGATTATAAAAGATATTACTTGTCAAATCAGTATTTACCTAATGCTCACGTGTCCCTCAAACAAGTTAAATCATTACAAATATAAAATTTATGTAACTATTGCTATAAAACCCTCAACTAGACACATTGTCAGGGGGCAAAATCTTTATTTTGTAAGTTTTCTGTTAAGAATTTGAACAAAAATCTATTCTTTGATTTGTCCTTAACATTTCAGACTGAGCTCAACAAACAAATCTTTTGCAGGACTTCATCAAACTGGAAACAGTGCATGTTTTGAGAAGGCCAGAAAACGCCACCTTGTTGGACCAGTTTGGTCTAACACGATGCATACACTTGTACACTTATTTAATCTATGCCGAGGAGGAAATGCCAAGGGTCATTGTATTTCACTATACACCCCTGCCCAAAAAGACCTGGATAGCCCCACTGGATTTTGTCCACTGGTTGGGAGTTTTCCTCATTGGCTGTCTGTTCTGCAGCAGTCAGGACCTTCTGCCTGAAACTGAAGTGCTGTGTGTTAAAGCATGATTAGTTTAGGTCCTCCTTTGTACAAAAGCAGCTGACAAGACATCGGCTCACCAGGAGCAAGGGTGATGACCTGGTGTATTCTCATGGTGGAGGGCTCCATTGGGCTTGGCATCTTTTCCGTCGCATGTACAACGTTAGCACTCTTCACAAAGAACAGCTTCGCTGATGTTTGTCTCTCAGAGGGCTTTGTAAAGCTCCTGTGCATCATTGGTATCACCACCAACCTGTCCGCCGTTCTCTTCAACGTTCCTCCAACACCATCAGGAGCCCCTTTGACATGGCTTGACTGAAAAAAAAGTTCCATGTACTACCTTTGAATCCTCATTTGTAAAATTCTGTTGTGAAAAGTTCAAAGTTCTCTCAGCTTACACTGTGCAAGGACCAGCGCTAAAAAAATGCAATACAGACACTTGTGAATGTGTGGCCTGAAGGTAAGTCTAGCACTGGATCTTTTAATTAACTTTGGGATTTTGACAATTACAATGTCCCTATCCACTGCTTATCAGAAAAAAGAAATGGCAATCGGCCTATCAGTGCTGTTATATGCATCTAAAATCCAAAGTTCAGCCCTGCTGCTGGGTCATGAAATGTCATAGTGCCTAACTAAATTGCAGCCTGTGTGAACATTTTATCTGATCAACACGAAACTGTACACATGCTGTAAAAGGTTGCATATGATTGACGGCTACAGTGCCAGTTCTTGTGGGCATATATATTGTGTTGGGCTTCAAATCAGTGTAACAAACCAAACGTTTTCTATGTGAGAGGATGCTATTACATCAAAATTATGGCAATATATTTTGAGTGTGTTTCTCTTGTGGTAAATTCTCAGCCTTGACCCAGCTGCCCTGCCTGTATTGGTTGCCGTGGGCAAAGGGGCAGGTGGACCCTGTTACTGCTGCTTGTGCCTATATTTCTGTTTGTTTTATTCCAAAGCCACAAAGCGATGTGCTTAAAGCAACCTCTGGAGGGCAGTGACGGCTAAAAAATGGTGCCAGTGTTCTTTCAACAGATTTATTATTGTCAATTGACTATTGTCAACAGCTAAGGCTTGTGTTTGGAAGAGAAGAAAACCTGAGCCTGTCACAAAAAGATGCAATGGACTGTTATGTAACACTGCTGACCCACAATTTTTTTCTGTAACACTGCTGACGAAGAGTTGCTTTTCAGTCCTAGCACTGTGGAAAAGAAAATTAAGAGCTGAAGTATAATCAAAGAAATGACAAAAAATGTTTCGGTTTGCCACTTTGGATGAGGACATCCAAATGTATTTAATGAGGAAAAGTATAAAAACCGCTACTGTGGTCATCACTTGCCTCTTTCAATAAAACCAACTGGATGGCAAAAAAAGTGCTAGTAGTACCTCAAAAGTAATTGGAATCGAAAAGTAACTATTGACCATGAGAAAAGATTTGAAAACAAAAGTTTTGAGTGAGGAAAATAAGGGTTCAAATCTTACTTTACTGGCAGAGGGATACAGCGACTGTTGGGTTGCTTCCATCCTTAAAATTTCAAAGACGATGGTTCATAAGAACATGGTTCACCAACTCTTTTGAATGTCACTCAACAACGACAAACCCATCGAAAAAGGCTCCTAGGAGCAGGGCTGAGCTAGTCGTGCAAAGCTAGAAAAAAGCCCTTCATCAATGAGAAGCAAAGAAGAGCCAGACTGAGGTTTGCAAAAGACCATAAGTATTGGACGTAGAGGACTGGAGTAAGGTCGTCATCTCTGATGAGTCCAATTTTCAGCTTTGCCCAGCACCGGTGGTTAGACGGAGGCCTACAAGCCACAGTCTCTCGCACCCACTGTGAAATATGGTGGAGGATTGGTGAGGATCTGAGGGGATTGGGCAGATTCGTCTTTGTGAAGGATGCGTGAATCAGGCCACGTACAAGGTTATCCTGGAAGAAAACGTGCTTCCTTCTGCTCTGACAACGTTCCCCAACTCTGAGGATTGTTTTTTCTGGCAGGACAATACTCCATGCCACACAGCCAGGTCAATCAAGGTGTGGAACACTCAAACACATACCTATAAATAGTAAAACCCAAGAAACTGATTTTTGCAGTTCTCTCTTAATTTTTTCCAGAGCTGTATATGTATTTTATTTTATTTGGACTTTTGCCTTCTTTTTTTACACAAAATAGTTTTTATTGTGACAAAAAGTTAATTAAAAGAGAAAAAACTGATATTTAGTGGTTACATAAGTATTCACCCCTGTTACTATGAAACCCCTTAATATGCTCTGGTGCAACAGATTGTCCTCAGAAGTCACATAATTTGTTGAATGGAGTCCACCTTTCTGCATTAAAGTAATGCTGTTCAATAAATAATAAAGCTGTTTCTAGAAGGCTCCAGAGTTCTTAGAGAGCATATCTAAACAAACAGCATCATGAAGACCAAGGAGCTATCAAAACAAGTCCGGGATAAAGTTCTGGAGAAGCACCAATCAGGGTTGGGTAATAAAGTTTGGGATATTTTTTTTAATATCCTGCAGAGCACCACTGTTAAATCCATTATGAAAGGATAAGGTGGACATTAGTTAGAGAAGCAACCAGGATGACAATGGTAACACTGAAGAAGCTGGAGAGATCTGAAGCTGAGATGGGAGAAAACCGTCCATGGGAAAACTATGACCCAGGCACTCAACAAAGCTGGGCTTCATGGTAACGTGGTGAGAAGAAAGCCATTGCTGAAAATGACCCTTAGAAAAAAAAAAAGTGGGAGAGACGGCAACATGTGGAAAAGGGGTATCTGGTCTGATGAGACTTTTTGCCCATAATGCTCTGTGTGACACCAAACCAACACTGCTTATCGCCCTGAGAACACCATCCCCACTCAAGGTGGTGGTAGTATCATGTTGTGGGGATGCTTTTCAGCGGCAGGGACTGGGGAACTGGTCAGAATTGAGGGCAAGATGGATGGATAGAAATACATAGCAATTCTAGAGGAAAACCTGTTTCTGTCTGCAAGACACCTGGGACTGGGATGGAGGTTCACTTTCTAGCAGGATAATGACCCTAAACACACAGCCAAAGCTACGCTGGAGTGGTTTAAAACCAAGAACCTGAATGTCTTAGAATGGCCCAGACCTCAATCCAATGTCCGACTTGAATATTTCTGTTCACCGATGGCCCCCATCCAACCCGACAGAGCTTGAGAAATTTTGCCTAAAAGAATGATCAAGAAATGAAGGATCCTGATGTGCAAAGCTGGTAGAAACTTACCCCAAAAGACTCACAGCTGTAATTGCAGCCAAAGGTGGTTCTATGAAGTATTGTCTAAGGAGGGGCAAATACTTATCTAAGTTTTGTGTCACAATAAAAAATATGTTGTACCTTCAAATTGTATTTTGTGAAAAATTAATAGAAAAAATCCCAATAAAATTCTATTGAATTACATGGAAACACGCAAAGGGAGTGAGGCACTGTATATGCTGCCTTATATAAACGTTACACAACATGAGCCTAGCATTCTAACTAAACATTCATCTAACTAAACATACCTTCTACGTCTTTGACCTCTGACCTCTGCAACCTTAAGCTAGAAAAGAGGGGAAGAGAAGGTAATCAAGATCAAGGCTCTGCTTGACCTATTAATATTTTCTTAAAACCAAACATTTTTAGTGTCAAACACGTAAGATTACAACATATTTCTACAGGCTTTCTGTTTAATGTTTTCTTATGACTTCTCCAACTGACTTCGTATCTCTGATTTTATCTCTGATTCATCATCCTGAAGACTGCACCACAAGCTTCACCACAGCTTCTATATTCCTTCTTCTCCTCTCCATATTTTCCATGGTTATATCACCATTTCCCCTTCCTCCTCTGGCAAGATCCTCGGGTTCACCCTTGCTCCCTCCATTTTCTACTCAACATAATTCATAAGAAAAAAACTCACACTTACAGTGCCTATAAAAAGTATTCACCCCTCTTGGATGTTTTTATATTTTATTTGTTTTAAATATTGAATCATAGTGAACTACTTTGTAATTTGACACTGATCAACCGAAAAATACTTTCATATCAAAGTCAAAATACATTTCTACCAATTAGTCAAAATTTATAACAAATATTAAAACCAAAATAATTGGTTGCGTAAGTATTCACCCCAGAGGAGGCTGCCCCTCCTCTATTTTTGAGAGGCAAGAGGGAGATCAAAATATAAAAAATAAATAAAATAAATTGTTTAAATAAAACAATTACCAAATCTCAAAATCATTTATAAAATAATTTTTCTTTTCTTTAAAAAAAACGATTCTGATTAAAATGCTTCAACAGCGACCCCTGCAGGCAGAGGGGAAAGGGCAGGCAGTGTGAAGTGGTGGTGGGGGGCAGAGGATGACGGGCTCCTGCTGTCCTTCTTAGACGGGATCTCTTATATCAAATTAATGTACTTCAATTTTTTTTTTCATGCTAATCGGTTATTGGCTAACACGTAAAATGATGCACCCAAGGAGGACATCCTCCTTAACCAATCAACAACCAGAATACAACATTGACATGGCGTTCGTCCAATGTTAATTTCTAAATTTAATCTTCAAATCTCTACCACTGTATTGTACGTGAGCAGAGTGTGGCAAACTGGTGGTAAATCGATAGATAGCGATAGATATAGTCTATAAATGCAAATAGCGAACCACTTTTAGATTTTTCTGATTTACGTTTCCCTTTTTTTATCGAGAAGTAGCTAGCTAGTGTTAGCTTGTTGTGGCAGCCCTGAAGGAACGTTAGTCTAACGGCTAGAATGGATGCTAACGTAGCGAATAACGGCAGCCTGAGTGAAGGGGTCAGAGAGAGGCATGGACGCAGAGAGTGGGATGGGGAAGAACCAACTGTAAAGTGAGTAGAACCCTCCCACAGGCTGAAAAACTCATAACACACTTACATTTTACTTTGTTTTTAGTAATTCCAGATTTTCATGGTTTTTGTTTTTACTTTTTAAATCAGAGGGTGTTGTGTAAAATTCCCACTGTAACTTACTGGGTGCTGCGTCACTGGCTTCTAGTGACACATTAGGCAAACACGAGGTTAATTCCCATCCAGAGACCGCAGTGATTAAATGTGTCTTTTATATTTATCCTTTGTGTTGTAATATGATATATAATATAATATCTGTTCCTTATGGAAGATGGGGATAAACATTTGGTGCATTACCTTACCTTAGTTGTATAGTAAGTTTGCATTAGGTTGCTAGTTGGATTAGTGCTACATTTGAACATAGTAGCGATAAGTAGCCAACTAGTGTTAAAGAACATGAGGCAGTGGGTTGGTTTTCCTCCTGTCCTCCCCAATTTTTTTAGTCACCAGCCGCCACTGATTCACCCCCTGTAATGCAACTCACCTAAATCATCACTGTGCAGCAAACTGGTTTTAGAATGAGCTCAGTTAATTAAATGGAGATCAGTCAAAGTGATTTGATTAAAGTGATTATAAATACACCTTTCTCTGGAAGGTCCACTTACTGGTGAGTCAGTATCTTGGGTAAAACGACTTTTACTCATGCAAATACTTATGCAACCAATTATTTTGTGTTTAATATTTGTTATACATTTAGACTAATTGGTAGAAATGCATTTTGACTTTGATATGAAAGGGTCTTTTTCTGTTGATCAACCAACGATCCACTGCTCTGCTTGTCTGAAGGGAAAAAGAGGACAGGGATCTAATTAGTCGTGGTGATATTGGATTGGTGACACTCAAAGCCAGACACACTTAAAAATATCTGGCATTAATGCTTCAGAAGTTCTGGGTTCTTTGAGAAATAACCCATTAGTGATGGCTCATATTTTGTATTTGAAAGGGAAATCCTAACAATGGCAAAAGAGAAAACAGTGTAGAACATGTGTAAAAACATGGTAGAAACATGTCTAAAACAGAAATGAGATTCCTTTTAAGGGTGTCTGGTTTAAAAACAGTTTGCTTGCCTTGCCAGGACAAAGCTGATAACATTGATATTGATGACCTCTTCAAAACTCGTTCTGACCAAGTGTTCCAACTTGGTCTACAAGCGAACAGCAAGCTGTGTTCCTCTCTCCTGGGAGAAATTACAATGTCATACTGAAGAGCTAAGGATAAGGCCCAGCCTTGGTCTATGAAGAATGCATGTACGAATCAAACAGCGCAGACTTCTATAAATGTGAGCCCTGCATCTCTGACTTCTCACCTACTTCGTATTTCCTCCCACCAATAACCCGAGCTCTTTGCCTTTTCACCAACTATATATCTCTTTATATGTTCTTTTCCATTGCACATGTAACAGTAGTTACTTAGAGCAGACAAAAATGTGGTGCGGTGTCCTTTCTCTACACCCAAGCAGAAATAACGAGACGTTAAGGGTGGTGGAATGGAAAGTTATGTCGAAACAAGGGTATGCAGTATGCTGTATGATAAGAGAAGAATAAATCTTAAAGAACAATGGAATTTGTCTGGCCAGCAGAGTAATTAATTAAAAAACGGTGTTTAAATCAATTTAATGGCTTTCACATTTACACATTTTTTTTTTGTAAATTACATTTCTAACATTTTAAAACAATAAATTATATCATTTTTCCTAAGGGTTAAATTCAAACAAAGCTGAAACTGGAAATAATGTAAAAATCCATAACAAATTTAAGGTGGATATTAAACAGTAAAAGATAATGAATATCAGCACTTAATTCTTTTATTGATTTTAACCACCATTTTTCGATGATTAAGTTTTAATTGAGTGCCTACTTAAATGTCATAATTCATACAGATTCACCATAAAAACTAAAACTGACAAGACAGTACAATGGTATTATGTCGACAATGAAAAATTCTGTGAATGTAATTGTTTTTTTCATTTTATTATGATATATTTTACGTTACCAACATATTAAGAAAAGACATTTAGCTTTACCTTTAAAATTTGAACAAAATTATATTATTTATTGTACAAAGGAATTCTATTTTTTTCATCTTTAAATACAATAAATGTGCTATACATTTTTGTTCTTCTATTACATAAACTATTGTCTCAGTTTCTAAATAACCATGAATCCTGCAACATCTTCTCTGCAACCTTTTTAAAGACAGTCATCGAAAATGTCAGAAACCTCTTGAAGGCTACAGTGTCTAAATGAAATGTATAAAAAAAGATGGTAATGTTCCTATTAATAAGATAAACATTATGCGTTATACGAGCATATTTTTAAAGTAAACATTGATATCCGTTTAAAGAATACTATTATTTATGCTGCAAGGATAGAAAAAAAATCCTGTTGCCTTTGTGCATATTGGTTATGGTTACAGGTATCATGGTTATAACTGAGACTTCAGCATCCCAGTATAAGCCATATCCGACTTCACACCTTTCAGTAGAAAGGAGTCCTTTATGAAGTCTGTTTTCTAGCATATACAACAAAATCACAAACAAAACAGCATTTGGGTTAATTCTGATTATAATGGAAAAAATCTGGATACCATTTTCAATATTTTATAATTCTAAAAACATAATAAATGTAATAGTATTATTATATATAATAATCATTTTTTATCTTTAGAGCAATGAGATTTATGATTCAAATAATGACACACATTTCAGTTATGCTTGTAAAATGCTCAAATGTACAGAAAAGATACATTTACAGCCACTCTAAATATTTAAGTATGGTCTCCTTTTTTTCTATAATTTGTTTTCCCGCAATTTTAACTTAAATAACTTTCTACGTTAAAATAATGCATGCAATTTTGCATTGGCCGTTATTTAAATCTTTCTGTCATTTCATTATTTATAGTTTTCCAACTATGATACATATTTATATGCATACATTTATATATTAATTGAATGGTTCCTCAGATGTTTATTATTTTCAAAAGATAGTAGTTTGTAATTGTCTTTTAAAAAAAAAATACAAAAACATACAAAAAAACAAAACATTTAAGCTTTAAAAACATTTTTTCAAGTGATAGCTACAGCCATCAGTCCTCAACATATCACAAATAATTTTTTTATTAATTACACGTCTGTAGTTGCTGGTATTACTTACATCAACATGTAAACCAAAAAAATGTTCCTAAATGTCTCTAGTTTGCTTCTTAAAGAAGCACAAAGTAGCAGGTGCTTTAAAAAAACAGCTGTACACAACGCAAATACCTAGACATACACAACAAAATGTACAGAAGTGGTCTACCCAACTCTATACTGTGGCACACTATGTTCATTTGTTTAAAAGCGAATCGTCTGAGGAAAAGTCACAGGCTCGTCTCCCTGTCAAAGTCCTTCTCCATGTCTGTCCTTCGCTTTGCTCTTTTTGTTCCGCTGTTCAGAAAGCTGAAATAACAGGCGAGAGGTTGTGTGTGTTACCCCACGCAGTTCAGGACACATCGCCTGTAGACACAGCATATACCTGTCAACTGTCCAGCAACTACCTTGGAGTGGGTACGGAACATTTGGTCGAGCCCTTGAACCAACTCTGGCTGATTGGAATAATGCAACCCATATACTTCCATTGCAACCATGGAAAGTTACCCACGTGTGAAGCAGACAGTTGAGAGGTATAACAGGGTGGGGTTGGGGGGTGGGGTCAGGCCTCAATTGTCTGTGATAGGACAATCCCCTTGGCGCATGACAAATAGAAAACAGAAGGACTATTTTGCCAATCTCTTATTTGTCTGTCTGGGTCTCCATGGGAACAGCCTATCACAGGCATTTCAGGGGCGAGGGCGGAGGCAGCAGGAGGGCAGAGCCCAGCAGAAAGCAGCATGCAGCCATGCGGGGGGGCCTCCTGTTTCTGGCTTATCCTCAGCCACCTTGTCATGCACCACTATCTGCTTCCCCTATCGTGATCAACACCAAACATGCACTGTTTCTTCACCTCTTGCCTCAGAATGAAACCAGCGCGGGCTCTAGAGCAAGAGCACCATGCTTCAAATAAAGAGGATAGGAGGAGAATTCTCCCCGAGAAAATATCACTCTGTCACAATGCGGTTCATCTCTGTCTGATAAAAAGAGCACTCCGCAGGAAGGGGAAAAAAACAAATGAACGTGCAGCCCATGAGATAATGTATCGAGGCCAATTTGAGATGTTCAAGAAACTATAAAATATAAACTACAGGTCAAATTCCACTCAGAGGGGAATTTATATCATGCAGAGGTCAACCGCTTTGGTTGTATGGTGTGGACACAAAACAAATGTTCAACATGATCGAAGCAGAGCAGGGAACTGAGTCTTACCTTTGGGAAATCAGCTTCTATGAGGTTAGGAAAGGGAGCTTATGGTAGAAATGGAATGAAAAATTTGTAAAGAAACGGGTTAATTTAGTCAGCCCTGCATGGGAAGGGCTGCCCTTCTCTTAGGAGGATTAGCAGGATTAAGAACTAGTAATAGCTAAATATTTCAATGGATAATTTCACAGATGTGTCAACAGATGAAACACGGAAAGCCTATGAAAAATGTGGTTAAGAAAAGACTGAAAGTTCAGTGTTAATCTATTCCTCTGGAAGTGTCTTGCAGAGCCGTCTGTAAGTTGGAAGGGTTTCTGAGCAAGATGAACACCTCATTAAATCAGATCAAAAGGATGAAAACATGAAACTGTAATATATGTCTCAGTGCTGTAATAAAAGGTTATGTTCATCAGTGTTCTCTGTTTCCCAGATAATATATTACCTTTCTTTTCTTAATTAATATAGAAATAAATCCACATTGAGTGCATCATAGTATCATTTACGATTTAAGAATCTTAAGGAAATTGAATTGAAGCCAACGAGCAAATCAAAACTTTAGCAACCCACTAATCACTCTATTAAATACAGTTATGTAAAGAGCAATAAGCAGGCAGCCAAAGTTTTGATTTGGTCCCAGCCAAAGTGTTGTTGAAGACATCAACAAGACCACAAACAACATTCTCTAAGCACCAGCAGCATCAGATAAATTACATGTTACATTGGGAACACTAGATTAAAATAATGAACATTATCCACTATAAACTTTACTATGAAGAAGAATGAGCTCTTCTGCGGGGTGCTCCCAGTAACTTTCAAAGGTGACGCCTCCCACAGACTTACAGAAGTCACTCAATTAAGGTTAATCCTTGTCGAAAAAAAGAGTATGTATGCTTTCTTCTCAAATGAGATCTTTTTTTCTATTGCAGAGTAATTATAATTTTGCCAATTTCACCTACCTCAACCTGGGCAGCGCTTCAACAATTCTGAACTGCCGCTTAGCTCTCAGTGTCAATCAGCTAATAATAAGAGCTGTTTTCAAACCAGCAAATAATTTCTTATTGGGCACAGTCTGCACTCAGGGGACTTACTGACTGAGCCATCCGCTATCGCTCATTAATATAATTTATCATTAATATTTAAAGACATTTTTACTTTTCAGATTTTGGGTACTAAACATGTATTGCAATGTTTAACAATCCCTTAGAGAAACGTAAAGGTTGATTGTAAAAAAAATCATAATAATAAACAAATTCTTTAGGAAAAGACAATATTTAAATTAAAAACCTTTTTGAGGCTGGATCTTTTTTGGAGTTTTCTGTATTGAGGCTTTTCCAAACATTTCCAAATGATGTCTTTGACATTTCATCAGAAATGTTGACTGTAGAAGGGTCATCCCTAAAAACGAGATAATGGAAAATAAGCTATTGCATCATGTCATCATGTCACATTGCATATTAGGGTTTTTAGTACTTTCAGACTTGGAAAATGCATTTTGTGAACACCAATGGCTGAACTTACTTGTAATGACCTTCCAATGGCACTTGAACAATTCCCTCGTCCTCAGCCAAAATACTTTGTTCTTCCTGCATGGAGAAACGGGAAGACATTGAAAACATTCAATAACAATCCAGTGTTCATTCAAGAACGATACAATAATTGTAACTAATCATTTCTTAATTATTTGGAAAAAAAAAACGGAAAAAAAAACCTGCCATTAGAAGCTAAAGAGTTTATCCACCATACAAACCACCTACGGAACTTGCGGCCACCCATTACATTGCTAATAGCAGCAGGACGTTTGGAAAGTTGTGTCTTTGTCTTTTAGCAACCAGCGTTTGAGCAACTTCACCTCTTGTTCAGCATCTTCCAGCTTCTTCTTCTTACTTTCTGGCATCAGATCATCCAGCCAGCTCAGCTCCCTCTTCGTGAAGAAGAAATCCAGCAGCTTCCGAATGAATACGAGAGCCAGAACCTAGAGAAGACCGGGCAGACTTGCATGCGGATGTATAGCGCATCTGTCATTGTTATGAGGGCCAGCACGTGGTGTAAAACCAGAAGGTTAAAATCCAACTGCTGTTGTACCTTGGAATAATGTACATTTCCCAGACTGCTGTATTACAGAACTGATGCATTGTAATCAGTGTAAGCTACTCCTGATAAGACCATCTGCAGCTATGATTTGTAAAATTCTAATGGGTAAATGGGTAAAGTGAAAGTGTAATGTGCTCAGGATAAGGACACTTGCTAAGCAAATTAATAATGCACCATACATTGCTTTCTATACACCATACTTGCTGCATTTTGTCTGGTGCCATCGGAAGAAAATAATGGAACTGGTTTGACAAAACTGAAGCAAATAAAGCAGGATCTTCTGGTTCTAACTACAGGCAACCAGAAAAGCTTTTATGTAATTGGGGTGCAACCAGTGAAAAGTGTCAGGATGGTACCATCATGGGGAAGACAATGGCAGCCTTGGAGGTCTTGATGACCCACAGCAAAACCAGGCAGCTGAGCTGGACGATGGTGAAGAGGTGGACCTTCCTCAGTGGAACGTGACGCAGGTAGATGAAGTCGGGCTGGTGCTTCGCTGGCATGCCAAACAGCTTCAGACGATCGAAAAACTAAAAAAACAAAACAACAAATCAATATGTTCTCCAAACTGATGTGAAGAACTGGATGCAGGAAGGCATAAGGCTTGAGGCCTAAGGAGGCTTTGATTAGCACCTTCTCACAGTGCCTTTGGTGTGTTTTTCCCAGACCCCTCGTACCTGAATCCCCCTGAGTGATGAGGCCCCCATGTAAAGGAAAACTCCATACAGCACAGGCATGGGAATGAACTGGGAAAACAGGCATCAAGACATTAGAGGTATACAGAAATAACCAATTCCCTTTTTGAAACAGGCATATTCTGAAGGGTTTAAAAATAGCCTGGTCACGAAGACATTGCTCAAATGGCTTGGTGGTTCAAAGACAAAAATAAGATATCCCAATCCTCCAGCTGCATGGTCTTGAGAGACATAATGAGCCTGGGGCTCCCCTGACCTTCAGCACGGAGGTCATGAAGACAGAGCAGCCCATGAGCAGGAAGATCATCAGGCCAGTGAACCTCTGCTCACGGATGCCCAGGAAACGTGGCTGCTCCCCGGGGGCCGAGCACTCCGACTCCAGCTTCAGGCTGTTGACGTGGGAGATGGAGAGGACGGTGGCCGCCACGAACCAGGGCAGGCCCATCACCGAGCATACACCCAGCATCACGCCCACCACGAACAAGTCCAGGTGGTACCCGCAGCCCTTCTGTTGTGGGCGAGAAGGTCACAGTAATGTCACAATGTTAACTGGAAAATGTTTATACCAATGCATATGAAATGGAAATATGGTGAACTTCCATTTCCATTTAGCTCATGGCATGCATTTAAATTGCTTAAACAATAGCTGACCTAAAACATCCATCAAATTCGTTCTTCGCATGTTAGCTAGAGGCTCATAAGTACCTTTAGCTTGTGCTCCTTCCTGTTGATGATGACAGCAGTGATCTGTTGGTCCATGAAGATGAGGATTGTGCAGAGTAGAGCTGGGACGACCGACACGATGGTGGTCCACCAGGGGTTAGGTCCCAGGGGGTTTATCAGCCACCCGCGGTCATCTCTGGTTGGCTGCAAGAGGTCATACAATTGTTTACAGAGAAAGACATCCCTAATGTTGAGCCTTCAGAGTGCTGAGAGGTACTGCAAGCTGTATGTTGTTCAGAATCAAGTCACTATCCCAACGACATCCTTGCTTGTAATTCCACAGTATTTTATTGACCATCAGATCAAAAAATTTGAATATTTAGCTCACCTTAAACTCATTGGGGACCTGAAGTTTTGGAGACGGGACTCCTAAGGCATAATCCACCAGCACCATTGTGAGGATTGTGATGAAGACGGCAAAGTCGCTGATGATGGCCCTCACCTGGGGAGGAAATGGCCGCATTTCTCATTTACAATAATTCTAATTTTTGGAAACTACTTTTTCAGTTCAGTGCTGCAGTGCGCCAGCACCCAACCCCACAGACAAACAAGGCAGAAAACCACCAGAACCAGGACGGGTCAGCCATCCATTTAGTCCAAATATAAAACAAATGCACACACATGTGTCTGTGTACTTGGAGGCTTATTCTTTGGATTCAATAACTCTGCAACCCATCAACTCCACCAGATGCTAGATATCTTCTAGTGATGCTCTGCCAGGCCAGTACTGGTGCCAGGCCAATCTTAGTGATGGGATACGTTTATGATAGATGTTTTGACTCATAATGGCTTCCTTGACTTTCATTGACACCTCTTTGGTGCTCATGTTGACTGCTACCAATAGCAGACTCCAAAGCCCAACACAAAGACTAGAATCTGGACTAGACTTTGACAGTTCTTTTATGACTGAAAAATTAGCAATTGTTTGATTTCAAATCCAAACTGTTGGTGTAAAGAGCCAAATGAAGAGACAATGATTCATTGTCCAAATAATTATGGCGTGCACTGTTTATTCATATATATTTAGCTCAAAGAAAATAAATGGGCAATAGGTATCCTGTACACAAAAAACAAGGAAAAACAACAAATTCAGTAACTTCAAGAGCTTCATCTAAAAGCTTAGATAACCAAGTGCTGAAATTCACTGGATGGAAGACATGAGTCATTTTGTATTAAAAACTTAAAATGTTACAAGAAAATAAATAATACTGCAGTGCGCAAATATAAATAGTATTATATAAAAAAATAAAAATAATAAAAAGTATTAAAAAATAAAAATAAATGTTTTATATTATTCACCAAAATAAGGATAATGATATAAAAATCATTAACATAACGTTCTGATAAAGAGCACTTCAGCTTTGATTTTATTTGTATTTTTTAAAACTTAACATTAGTACAACGTACCACAAAACCCACCCAGTATCTATCACTAGAGGGCATCAGCACATTCCAGTTTGTTATATGTGCAAGCAAACTGCCTTGCCTTGGTGGGGAAGTAGCGGCTGGTCTTGAAGTCCTTCAGGAATGCAGACATGGCCACAGTGGAGAAGAAGAGGACGACCGACCAGAAGAGCACGTCGGGGACGTAGGGGCCGTGAGGGCCACACGCACTGCCCACAAACTCCCCTCGCTTCTCTATGCAGTCCTGAGATAAAAACGACAGGGAGGATATTACACTCTGATCTCATTGTGACAGTTAAAAGCGGTCAGATTATTGTGGCATATTGTGGCAATTATCGGTGTTCAACAGCTACTGACTGACCACACAGTTGAAATCAGCCAGGCTAGCCATCTCCAACTTATGAAAATATAGCTGAGACTGCACGTGTAGAGAAAATTATCAAGTCAATGCAAAGCCTTCATTTGAAACAGTCACAGAGACAATGTAAAGCATACTCCGTCATTGAGCTTCCCAAGGATATTCCTGAAGACGCATACATCCATAAGATATTCCTGAAGGCTAGTGATTGAAAATATCGATGACAGCATGTCTGAATGCATGTGCTGACATTTTGTAATTCGGCTTTATGCAAACATAACCCGGTGGCAGTCACAGATCTGGCAAACCCATACCAACGTGCTTTGAGTAACATCCGGAATCCTGAAATGTGCGCCCATATGGTTAATGGCCCACCAACCCACACGGAAACAAAGAGGAGCACCTACAATTTGCTTTTATCGTGATTTTGTACTGCTAATCCCATGAAATCCAGGCCACATGCCCTTAATCCACTCGCCTGGTCAGGCTCCATCTGGGAGCACATTGCCACTCAGAAACCGAGCACACCCTCCACTAAATAAAAGCTTTTTGGGGATCCAAACCTATTCTACAAAGAGCTTTCATAAAAGCGTGATTTTGTGAATCGGGTTAATCCTTCACAGGGCAAAGGGTCAGAGTATTTATGAATGGAGAACCTGCCGCTTCCTGTCGGAGGGTTCTTCCTACCTTGACTTCTAGACCTTCCCAGTAGATCTCCGAGGCAGTAATGTTGTTCTCCTCCCAGTAGCTGATGGTGGCGTTGCTGGGGTCTGGGGGCTCCACACAGCCACACCTGTGGGAGCACACAGACAGGCCTGGGTCGCATGACAAATGATATGCACTGAGTCACACAGCGTGTTGAGGCTGCAACAATGCCAAATATGGGATTCATAAGACCATATTGAAATAAATCATTTTTATAGGACCTCATTAATCCCACATGTGGGTCCTGATTAATCTGCTTGATGACTTCATCGTCTGACATTGGGTCAATGACAAGACGGAGAGATGTTGTTTTCATAGACCTACACAAAGACTTCTGTGCAATCAGCATCTTCTATGAGCGAGAAGATGAGAATTAAACGCAAGTGGTTTGAGGGCAACCAACAGAATTATAAAACATTCCCTGCGTCTAGCTGCCCTTTGAGGATTTGAAATCAATTAAACTTCACCTTAAGTGCACAGCTCACTTACGAGTACTGGGTGAGTTTGTCCAGGTTGTTGTTCATATTAATAGGGTAGGTCTCCCCCAGGTGGATCAGCTTCTCCAGCGCCTCGTAGATGAATATGATGCAGATGAGGGAGGCGAAGGCCTCCTCGGTGAAGCGGGTGATGTAACAGACCAGCGAGCTGGCATCAGTGGCCACCAGCAACAGGCAGAGGAACGCTGTCCACAGCCCAATACAGGTCCTCAAGGAGAGGTAGGACAACTCGTAATCCCTGGGGAAAGGACAGCCGCACAGCAGTAATAGATCAGGCTATATATATACACCACAGTAGCAATATATCAGTTCTTGGGTTACATCAGAACATCCTTTGGATTTATCCTCAATCAATCTAAAATAAAAGCCACCCTTTATCCTTGTGAATCTAAATATGTAAAATAAATCTGTAAACAATGTAAGTTGCTACAGAAAAATACATCTAGCTAAATTATTATTAAGCCATAGCTTTCAATGCAGAAATCTTTTTGTTCTGAATGCTAGATTTGTCTGCGTGAATTTACCAATGCTTGCTAAATGAGGCAGGACATCTGAACAGCTTCTAACATTGGATTTGGTTCATATGTGGGTTATTGTTTATGTTGATTAGTTACATGTTATTATACATATTCATTACATTATATACTTAATTGATTTGGAAACCTAACATGTAAAATATTTTTAATGGAAATAAATGTTGCAATGTAAAACTCAACCTCTCAACCTCCTCACTAGTGAATAAAAGTAAGTAGCAAAGTGAATACATGGAACACATGTTTAACTAAACTAAATCTTCATGTGCACTTGGTAATATAGTTTTGATAGCTGTAACAATGAGAAATCACAATTTTGTGATATTATCATAACCGTGGCTCCCTAAAACAGAAATATTAACCATCACTAATTGGTTATTTCCCTCAAGAACCAAGAAACAACTGAATATCTATGCCAATTCCAGTGAGAGCACTTGTGTGTCATGTGCCCACAATCCTATAAAGTCTGGCAGCCATGACACGTTGTTATAATTTATCTTCTTAACCGCGGCACTGCAGCAACTGCAAGGCTGATGGTTAATATTTCTATCTCAGGTAACATTGGGTTATCATCATAATCGTGGTTTACTAATGGATTAATTTTCTTTAGGAACCCCAGAATTCTAAACAGTTATGTCAAATCATAGGAGAGCGCTTGGTGCAATGTTATAAAATACGGTGGTAATGACAGTCATGACTATCTATAATTTCTTCCAAGTTACTGCAGCACTCCATTGACCGAGAAAACAAATGGTTAATATTAAAATTTCAGGGAATCGCAGTTATGATAACAAGTATCGGAGTGATTGGCCCCAGAGCCTGCCCAAATCCCGTGTGCTGTGCATCCACAACATTCAACAGTTAAAACCTGGTGAACAACCTGGGTAGCCCAACTTGGGTAGCCCAACATTAAACCGTTGACCTGCGCGAGACCTAGATTTGGCCTGACCATTTTAATTTGGCATCAGAAAGTACTTTAAATAAACCAATAAAGATGCAGGTGGACAACTCGGGACCACTTGAGCAACTGTGTTTGGATCTCTAGGCCTAACTGACTCTTAGCCTGGGGATCTTAGATCTGTGTCTAAACAACGTCCTTGAACGAGGCAGATGACGGGCGAACTGCAGGGAATACCTGGAACTGATGGTGGTGAGCACCTGGGTGTCCTGGGTACACTGGGCCCAGTAATCTAGTTTGTTCCTGGGAAAAGGACCCAGGGCCTGTGGTAGCTGGTCTGAGGTCTGGTGATGCTGGAAAAAACTGTCACTTCAGCTGTTTTCTCCGATTGGGAACCTCAGAGAACTGAGGCAACATCCAATACTGGCTCTGCAGGCACCTCTGTGGTATTGCTCGCCTCCTTTGCCGCCTTAGACTGCTTTAGCAGGTCTTCCACCGCCTCCTGCCTGTAGCCTGGCTCTGGAACTTAGCCAGCTTGTTTACTGACTGGAGCTCCCCCAGCTGTTCTGGCCCTAGGCCGCCCATAGTCAAGGCTAACAACCTAGCCTGGTCTGCTGCCACACCAGGTCTAGCTAAAAAGGTAACGGCTGAACAGTCCTTCTTCAGTAGTTCTTCATCTTCCAGTGTGTGACACTGCTTTTTTGGGCAGCTGGCCTCCTTCGTTAGCAGCGACAGAGAAGCCAGAGAAGCTGAGCTTACTGATGGAAAATGAGCAAGGCCCACTTCTTCCACATCGTGGAGGCAGTACAGCGGCTCACAGGGCCGGGCTACAGCGAGGGCCGTCACCGGGTGCTGCCTGGATGAACGTGCTCTGACCCGCCACGTCACGGAGATTTACATGAAAGCGAAATACTATAAGTATAAAATACTTGTTTCCACTACAATTTTTTTTTGGAAGAAAATCTCAGCCTTAAGACAGACTTACTTGCAGAATTTGAACAATATCTTCTCAAACACCAGCACTGGCCCAGTGCTGCCCAGTATTGTGAGAGGCTGACCGGCAAAAAGGGAATAGGCTATTCCTGTCATTGAAGCTCCAAAAAGGGATTCAATTGCACTCTGGAAGAGAAAAGACAACATGTCTCCATTTTGAGAGATCAGAGAAAAAAAACATCTACTGGCACAGTACAGAATATACAAACAATCTAATTTACAGGCAGATTTAAATTAAGAACTACAGCGACGTGCTGATAGTCTGCACAAACAGGAATTTGCTCCTATATCATTTTAAACACAGGATAGGTATGAGTTTTAACAACACCAATCTCATTGCGGAGGACTTTATTAAATTAATTGTTTGGGGGTCTTACTATGCGTCCCTCTGTGGCCTCCCCCAGCAGGCCCCCGAAGGTGATGACAGGTGACATGCAGGCGCAGTAGAGGAAGAGGAAGGAGGCCAAGCACTGCAGACTGACGGCGTCCGTGTAGTCGGACAGGTAGCGTGGAGCTTTCCGCTTAATGTCCATAACCAGCCCGCCGAAGAGCCTGAAAAACAGGGAGACCCCAGAGTGTTCTCTATCCAGCAAAGATTTAGCCATTTACTGGGGCCCATATGCTGGGTTCTTGTCCTGGGATGTGTTTGGGCTAGTTCAATCAACCATTAAGTGCTAAAAATATTTCACAACCCGTAAAAATAGTACTGATTATGATTACAGAAATGTATCTTTAGTTTTTTTTTAAAACTTGATGCATTTTTAACTTTTTAACTTGATGCATTTTTCGAAAAATCTATATATATAACGTATGTATTTTATTTTTACTTTTTGTGTGACTTAAAAAAAACAAAAAAAAACAAAAAAAAACAAAGGGACAGGAGAGGTATGGCTGAAACTACTGACCCCGTACCACTCATCAGTAACATCTAACCGGTTAAAGAGATTTCCCAGTTCCCCAGAAAGAGTAGTAACCTACAGCATGACCTCTCGTTCTGTCCTTTTAAAAAATCCGAACATCGCAGAGCATCCCTGTGCTCATAGACTGTTGTAAACCAAGATCACGATCACATCTGCCATCTACAGGAAGGCAAAGGCTTCCCAAGGCAGTTGTCATGGAAACCGTGGGCTTGGCACCGAGAAAGATTTCAGCTGAGCCGCATCCTGTCACCTGGGAGGTGGATTCCAGCCAAAGTGGGCTTCCATCCAACAATATGGTGGAAATCTCCGACTTCAGAGGCTGGGGGAAGCACGTTCAGAGGCTAAACAGTTAGATATGATCAAATAAAGTCCCACAACTATGTAAAAAATGGCCAGTTCTACTGAAAGAACTGAGTTGGTGGTACATATATTAAGTCCTTAGCACCCTATTACCTATAGCACTCAGCATCCTGAAATACCCAGCATGAGCTCATGTTGCATGGCTTTAGAGGAAGCAAGGCCTGCAAGACCTTAATAATGGGCTGAATTAATCAGATAGCCTATTACAGAGAGTAAATCCCCCTCTAGCCCATCCCACCTTCTCCCACACACCCACCTCCCTGTGCGCTGCAGCTCGGGGCCCCCATGACCCCCATGATCCTCCTCTTCGCCCAGATCCGTCGTGCCATTGGGCATGGCTGGAATCTTCCGCTTCTCCTATTTCACACAGCACACGCATTGTTAATGCTGCCTCTCTGGCTGCTGTTCAGCTCTCAGACGTGAAAGGGGAAGAAAATCTACCTTCAACTGCACTTCTGAACCGATTCCTTATGTTTTATTTTTTTATTCGCTCATTAGCTTCCGGGGCTACGTACTCAAGGATTTCTATGTTGAATATCGACTTTCTTATCCCCCTGGCCACGTTCTATTAACCTTGTGGTGATTTTATGATCTCCTGGCCATTACCCAGAAGGCAGTGGTAGGTGATAAGGCACTCACCTGAGACGGGACGCTTTTGGGTGGTTCTATTCTGATGGACGGATCCCATTCTCCTGGAGGCAAGACAGTCACCTGGTCAAGGAACTCATCGATGCCGGCCACCAGATCGTTGCGGTCCTTCGCCTTGTAAGCAACGTCGTGGAAAACCTGGAATGAAGGAGAGCCACGTTATGCACCCCAGGCCCAGGATAGTCATTAAATGCACGCCGCAAGTTGATCTGACAAACAGAACGGCAGAATAATACTACTGAAGAATGCATTTCAACACATCTCGGCGAAAAAAAGAAAAACGCCGGGCCTCTCCACTCTCAGACTTCCCCAGTGGGCTACTGTGGCAATCCACCAAGCCAACAGCTTTGAGCGACTGCACATCAGAGTCACTGTTCACTAATTAGCAGGTGTGTGACTTCTCAAGCCTTTGTGGGGCAGCCTGATATTAAAACACGAACACACACCTCTCATCTTGCCACTTCGGGCATGCGATGAGATAGAAATGCTGGGCCGTGAAACGTCGGAGGCGGCCAGCACGCCCAAATGTGTCCCCATTCATGTGTTTGGACCGAGAATTAACTGCGAGATTGCCATGCTGCTCCCCAATCGGAGCACAGTTTAACTCAGAGGAAATGAGTTCCTACCGTCTGCTCCGCACTGAGAGAGGGCAGTATTTACACTGGGCAGTACTTACCTCATCTGTCATTAGGGTCGCGATGGACCGGCCAATCTCGTGGTACTGCTGTCCTTTCCCAAGAGGCCCCAGCAGGATGAACAAGAACCTGGCAGGGGTTACACAATTGCGAGTCTATCAGCAACTGTAACAAAGATCAGACCAGTCAGACTCTTCAAATTACCCTTTTATTTTCATGAAAAATACGACCGAGCAGTTTCACATGACTTCACAGAATTCTGTGAGTTTGAATCTTACCTAGGTAAACATAGATCTGAGGAAGCTGCAGCATTTCTTGCTGGAATATGCATCTGGCCCTGCTAGACTGATCACCCCACGGTGTCCGAAGGAGAGCTATCGTAAGTCCTTCTTGCCATCAGCCATCAGACTTTATAATGCTCAACTGTGATTGGCAGCACCACTAAATAACACTTATTCTTCTGTAACTGTACTGTTTTTGCACTGTTTTTTTTGTACATAAAAAAAAAAAATTGCTCTTTGCCTAGCAGTCTGTGGCTTGGACATTGGACATTGGGCAGGCATATGATGTCAGACCTTTCATCTGATGACAAGGGTTTGGGGACTGTAAAGGGGAGGGTGGCCAATCATAAGAGGGCAGGGACTAATAAAGGGAGTGCGGACTAGGAGCGGGGCGGGGCCCACTGCACCTGGTGGTGATGGGAACTTCTGCCAGGCCATTGAGCAGGACGGCAGGGGAGAGCCGTACAAAAGCCACCACAGGCCGATCCAGAAACTCCAGCTCTCCCACCAAGATGTTGGACGCCTCAGCCCCTGGGGGAATCTTCTTCATGAAGTGCAGGTCTATCTACCGGAAGACACAAAATAGACAATTATGGTTATGATTTTAACTTTAAATATAGATATAGGAATAAGCCTATCGAGAACCAACAGTTAAACATTGCTCAATATCATAGAGAATCTGGAATCTCATTGTGCAGGAAACCAAACATATAAATTATTATATTATTATTTTTTAATTGTACCCAGCACAAGAGCGCCTCATATATTAGGTGGTTAGTGTAAGGTTAGGCAACAGTACAATAGAATTTCACACACGTATGAGGGTTTTTGAGAATATTACATTACAGTCATCCGCTCAGTTATTTGATATCCGGAGAGTTCATTACGTTCATGCACAGTGCCGTTTCTCCCCAGGCAGGAACAACGCTTAGACCTTGGAAAAAGGATCCCATTTGTATTCTGTTCCAGTTGCCACTGAAGCTGCACTGCGTCAATTATGATAACTGGAGTTTAAGGAGACGATAGCTGATAGCGGATGATCGTCACTGAATCGCAGGGCTGACAACAAACTTTACCGCTACACACTCTACACAACACTGCACAGTGACTCAGGTAATACCCCACACCAAACACTGACAGCAGAGCTACACAAAACTAAACACTATGACTACGTAGCTATAACACAGTACCATCCGACCATATTTAAATTCAGTCTGCCAGTCTTACTGCGGCTCTATGTGAAGTCTTACTGTGGTTTTATGTGAAGGCTTTCTGCGGCTCTACGTCACCGTTTACCGCGGCTCTACGTCACCGCTTACCGCGGCTCTACGTGAAGGCTTACCGCGGCTCTACGTCACCGTTTACTGCAGCTATTCACCGTTTACCGTGGCTCTCTGTCGCCATTTACCGTGGCTCTATGTCGCCGTTTACTGCGGCTCTATG
>JAOYSI010073487.1:27959-38021 GCA_025775065.1 Hiodon alosoides
GCAGCTATTCACCGTTTACCGTGGCTCTCTGTCGCCATTTACCGTGGCTCTATGTCGCCGTTTACTGCGGCTCTATGACGCCGTTTACTGCGGCTCTATGTCGCCGTTTACTGCGGCTCTATGTCGCCGTTTACTGCGGCTCTATGTCGCCGTTTACTGTTTACCGCGGCTATTCGCCGTTTACCGCGGCTCTATGTCACCATTTACCGCGGCTCCATGTAATTATTACAAATATTATTATCAATGTATTTTATCTGACATTCTAATATACAGTTTACCATTTTAAAACCTCCCCCTTTTACAGTTGTATACAGTTTATTGCACCGTTTCTTCCACCGATATTGAAAGCAATATTCTGTAATATCTTAGCATTCACAAATGACTATTTTTAGCATCATCACCAGTCTTTAAAATTGTAAATAATTTAGTGATATTCTAGAACAAAGCTTTTTAACTTATCTGAACATAAAAAAAAAAATTTGTGAAATGATTTAGCAAAGCACAAATCCATTCTTTTTAAATCAAACATGAATCTAACACTTTAGGTCTAAATTTAGTTATATTGTAATCCCAAAGAAAGGACCAGATCAACACATACAGTTGCCTCCTGCCGTGATATACCAAGTTTACTTGAAAGGGAAATGATTACACATAAATTCTCCCACACAAAGATTCGTTTTTGAGTCAGGAGAAGGGTGACTGTTGCCCTAGCAAAAACTGCAGGTTTCAGCACTGGGTAGATTGAGGTCAGCATTATGCTAAGCATTGTCAAAAGATTAATCCGAACATTAAAAGGACAAAATTTCCATTAAAAATAACAATAGCTCTAACAATTTTAGGGACAGATTGTATAAGACCCAAAGGGAAAACCCACACAAATGTCCATTTGTTCAATGCGGTAAAGTAATTTCCTGGAAAATGAGCGGAAATATCTTTTCTTTTTAAATTGCTGTCTCAATCGATATTCCTTGAGAATCGTCCAATCCAGTCGCCACGATTTCCAATTGTAAATATCACAATGAAATGAAGGAGTGGAGGGAATGTGCCTGAATAAAATGGCAACATGATACATATAGAACCAGTTCTTTGGGTTGCAAACATCGGCAAACAGGTGTGTCTGACACACTAAAAAGGTATATTGGTAAATTTCCCAATTAGATAACTAGAAATATCAAGAACCTCTAGGTTATCAGGTAGTGTTATAACTGTGTACTCATTTCTTTATTGGTAATTCAAATCAAAAGTAGACTACAATTATAAGAATTTGGCAAATTCACGGAAGCATTTGATTCTTTACAGATTTATGGAGAAAGTCAGAATTGTACACTGATTTTACAGGGACTGTCCGTACATTTATGACAGTTGGCAAGCCTGCATCCCACGGCACTGCTGAGAGAAGCCCTGCCAATTATCAACCACCCCAGCACTCATGGCGCCCTGCTGATTGTGTGCTGTGACTGTGCTCATGCACCCATGGACCGTGGGGGGGGACTGCGCTGTGTGGTGACCAAGAGTGTGTCGGGGCCTTACCTTGCTGAAGTCCACGGCGCTGTTCTCCCTGCTGACGTCGCTCCGCCCCTCGGTGCTGGACGGCTGCGATTGGGCAGACACCATCTGACCTGGTTCAAACAAGAAACGGCCATATGTCACTACCCTGCTCTGGGAGTCAGTCGCGAGTGCTTTCTCAGGCTGGCAATTTTAGTGCATCACAGCTTTGTGTCCTCCCTTACAGTGAATTACTCGGCCGGGTTTGGGACCATCACTGGTCAGTGGTGAAACGTCCAGGGTTCGTACCGTGAGGGGGACGGCTGTGACACACTGAAGATTGGCAAACGTCATGTCACAGAAGTGAAGACAAAGCGTGTAGACGGCTGATGTAATGTATGGGGTAGGGATGATCTCTCTGAGGTGTCAGGAGTGCAGCATTAAATTATGATGCTGGCGTTCTGCTTCTTCTGAACGCATAGATACAAACATGAAATTAGCCCAGAGCTGGCAGAGCGACCAGACCAGACTGAATCTATTAATAACCAGCAACAACCTACACAAAAAAATACTAATTTCAGTGTTTGATCTGCACATGGGCAAGCGGAAACGGCCAGTTAATCCAGAGTAATAGGAATAAAGCATGCCAACATGGTGCTAATTCTGGTTACTAATTCACTTGTGATCAGCAACAGAAGCTTAAGCTTGGTAGCGATTCAGACGCCTATCTGCTGCACATGAAGGAACACCCAACTGATAACCCTTTTAGATGAAGCATCTGGACAATAGTTCATGAGGTTTTACCCACTGGCAGAACTTCAAGTCTGTGTGGTATCATGGCACAACCTTTCCATTGTTGCCATTTCATCAGATTAAGCACTTAAGATTGACGTTCCGATAACACATTGGGTCCTAAAAGGGTTCACAGGGTTTTTCATGGATTCCAGTCACCATTTGAATTATAATGTTGAAATTTGATTCCTAAACATAACTCCCGTAGGTGTCTCGAAACCAGGCCTATCACTACCTAAATCAGAGGGCTGTGAAAGGCATATGAAATTATCAATAAGCAATGTGTCTTTTACAGAGGGTTCTGGAAAAGAAACCGACTATATCTATTCTTCGCTTTATGTTCCTACAGGCTGCTAACTCCAGTATCAATTTATTAGCAATTTAACTAATATTCTATTCACAACAATCATGGTGACTGCCTCACCCAGAAAATCATCCCATTCTGGCTGGAAAACAACAAGCAATATCTTGTAACTTACACAACAAGGCCAAAAGTATGTGGACGCCCCTTCAAATTAATGCATTCAGATATTTCAGCCATACCCGTTGCTGACAAGTATAAAACTGAGCACACAGCCATGCAATCTCCATAAACAAACACTGGGAATAGCATACATTCTATTCAGCTAGCATTCTCCAGCATACAATCACATTCTAGATGATTCTGTGCTTCCAACTTCATGGCAACTGTTTGGGGAAGGCCCTTTCCTGTTTCGGCATACACAAAAGCGAGGTCCATCCAGGAATGGTTTGTTGAGCCTGGTATGGACGAACTTTACTGGCCTGCACAGAGCTCTGACCTCAACTCCATCAAACAATTTTGGAATGATTTGGAATGACGATTGCGAGCCCAACCTCACTTATGCTCCTGTGACTGAATGTAAGCGGCAATGTTCCAACATCTAGTGGAAGGTTGTTATAGCAACAAAAGGGGTGACCTCCATATTAATGCTCATGATTTTGTAATTGATGTAATAGTGACTGATTTTGAAATGTTCACATACTTTTGGCCATGTAGCATTTTTTTTTTTTGCCTTTTACAGTGGAATCAAAAATTGTCGGTTTCTCCTGTGAAATGTGCTGTTATCGTCCTACCAAACGGATTATCTAGTAGCGAATGGACTCCAGTCTCGGAAAAAAAGACTGATCTTTTAATAAAGGCAGAAAGAAGTACAAATCTGAGAGTACCACCTTCACAAGTTATGTTTTAGGGAGTGAGTAGGAGAGTAAGTCTGTCAATGTTTAAGTTGCCTGGGTCCGGGTCCTCTTCTTTTCCCAGGGGCTGGATATCCGAGATATCCACAGCATGGTGAAGCCTGAGACAGTTTGTTGAGGGTCTGTGGTGAGGTTTGGTGGGAAGATGGTGGGCAGTGGATGAAGTCGGGAGTGGAGAGGAGATGGAGACACATTGGGGGCAACACGGCGACCATGTTGGGCAAGATGAAACCTGCCTGTCACTCCCAGAACCAGCAGTCTTAAATGAGCCCCGAACGACAGACATGAGGGCAGAACACAGAGGAGAGGCGCCTTCTGGAAACAAACACACACACGTACACACGTGTACACACACACACACACACACACGTACACACGAGTACACACACACACAAACACACACACATACACCAAGAGGAGAGAAAAGAGAAGAGACAGACTGTGACACTGAAAAAAGGCATGGACAATGCAGTGCACAATGAAATACAAGTCATGTAGGACTCCTGAGTCTAAAGGTCTCAAGAGTTTGCTAAAGAGAATATAGGTTAGTATTACACACACATACACACATGCACCAAGATTGGCAACTACACCCAGATCTTTAACAAGCTGTGTACAAAAACCGGTACAATCCACATAAGATCTATAAATCAAATAAGATATAAACACTTTAAACAATCATGTGATTGAGGATGTGTTACGTGGAGTATGGTTCCATTCTGCACAAAAACAATGATGTCATATCAAAAGCAATATTTAGTACTTGCAACACTCAGTGAAGGAGGTGAAACAATACATAAATTTGCCCTCACTGAAATGCCTAATTTCATGATGAATACGTTTATCGATAACCAAAATGATGGGCTAGAATGCTTTTTGAGAAGCAGAGATAAAAGAATAATTCCATTTAATTTCTGATGCAATTTTGACTGCTATCATTAGAAATGTAATTCCACCAAATATGTTGTTTAACTTCGCAGCACTGCACCTTTATTGTCGGTTTAGCTGCAAAGCGGGCTTTGGTAACATGCTGAGACTGAGCTGAAATATCAGTGACATGTGTGCTGAAATGCTAAACTAAAATTAAAGAAATTCATGATAAATAAGAATCCCAAACCAATCAATATTAATTTTACTGTTTAAATTATATTTTTTTATAAAATGTGTAAGATTCGATATCCAATTTCTGAGCCGAACCCAAAATATGTTTTCAGTGAATCCCTGAGAACATGAACTGTGCATAAAATTAACATATGATAATCAATCCTCCAATCAAGGGATCCTTCTTGTATAATGAAGAGCAAAAGTGACTGCAAATGGCGATCCAATTCAGATAATGTGTTTAACGGGTACAAATGACCAGGATGCAAATAAAGACCGTTCTGCCCAATAATAATCCTTACAAAATAATAAAGTTAGGTTATATGATTTTCCATTTGTGTTTTAAATGTGGCAAGGTGCCAGGTCATCTGATCTACAGAGCTCAATAAAATGCGGTTCCTTTACCCGGTCAGAGCAGCAGGCAGTTCTCCAGGTGCCACTGCAAGATTCCGGTGTAACCTTTTCTCCAGAAAGCAGGAATCCTGGTCAGAGAACGGGCAGACTCACCGTTCTTGTCCATGGAGTGGGGCTCGGACTGCTTCTTCCCGATGTCGGCAAAGGAGCGGACGATGGGGATCCGGTTGGCCAGCTTCTTATGGTTCTGGTGGTGGTGCTGCTTAAGGAGGGCATCCCGGATCTGCCGTCGAACCTCCTCGCCCAGCTGCCCCGATGCCTCCTGCTGGTCTAGAACCATGTCTGGAGAAACGAAGGGAAATGTCTGGGGAAAGTCAGAGTAGTCCGCGAGCATGAGCGGAAACGAAGCAAGAGTCGAAAAGTATAGAGGTACTAGCTTCGTTACTAGACCTTAATCACGACAACTTTTCATTCATAACAAATTTTGCACACTCATCCATTTAAACAGCTGCATATTTACCAAAGCAAAAAGGTTAAGCACTTTTCCTGGCCACGAGTCTATAATTCCATTACACCTCACAGCTGCTCGTCTGAGCTTTGGCGAATGCATTAATAAAATATGCTGAGAGAGAGCTGTGCTGATCTGTCTGATCGATGGTGGTTGCTACTGGGTGAAAAAAAATGATGACCTTTCCGCAATTCGATCTAGTTGATAAGCGCCCAGATACCGACATATAAACTTGGAGGAAAACTTTTTTTGTAACAGCTTTTATTTAAAGTATAATTCAGGCACCACAGATTCACTAAAGACCCTGAGAACCCTACAGGATTAATGAGACTGGGCCATGCCCGACGGCATTGCTAACATGCAAATATTATTCATCCACATATGCACAAGTAATAAAACACAACTCAAAATAAGCTTAACATCTCTGTTTGCATGAATAGGGATTTACACTTAAACTCGTGACCCAGGCGCTTTCAGCATTTCACCAGACTGTCTAACCTAGACTAATGCAGTGGCCCGACAAGGCTGCCCTCTCCAATTACCCCGGGACTTACACAACTTACAGTTACATAGATATTTGAAGCAGGGCAGAGGGACCTCTTTGTCATGCACACATACACATACACACACACACACACACACAAAGTGATCTCTTTGATGGAGTTGGGGAACACACACACACACACACACACACCCACCTGCGATCTCCTCGATGGAGTTGGCCCTCATGTCCAGCAGCACGGTGCCGTTTAGTATGCAGCTGCGTAGCTCGAACAGACTGTGCAGGGACAGCGTGGCCACGTAGGGCTTGCTCCACCGCTCTCCACCATCCTCCACATCCTCCTCGAACTTCAGCCACCTGCACAGAGGGGGCACGGTCACATGGAGGATGGTCACAGGGAGGACGGTCACACTGAGGGCGGTCACACAGGGGGGACGCCCACACAGAGGACGGTCACACAGGGAGGACGGAAAAGCAGAGGGCAGTCACACAGTGAGGATGCAAAGCAGAGGGCGGTCACACAGTGAGGACGGTCACACAGTGAGGACGGCCACACAGTGAGGACGGTTACACAGTGAGGACGGCAAAGCGGAGGGCGGTCACACAGTAAGGACGGCAAAGCGGAGGGCGGTCACACAGAGGATGGTCACAGGGAGCCTGGTGACAGGGAGGACGGTCACACATAGGACGGTCACACAGAGGACAATCCCAGACAGGCAGAGAGACTGCATCACTGCGCAACATAGTGGTGCCAAATTACACATTACACAATTCTGCTTTGTTAAAGTGTCCAACAGCAGATATCCTAGATAACTCATATACAGTACTGTGCTAAAGTCTTGTATGTAACATGTAAAACATGTAATGAAACGAAGAGTTTCTAAACTATCAAAAAAATACTTTAAAGGGCAGTAAACTCTAAAACACTAAATATATATTTATACTAGGGCTGTCAAAGTTAACATGTGCGATTCATTTCAAATGCTTAATGACGTTATTTTTTTTTAAATACAACTCCAAGCTCTCTTGCTTGTCTGTCAATCGACTGCTTGAATTTAGATATAGCTTTGCTGATTAAGTAAGCTTGAATGATGGAGAAAGCTGCTAAAGGGCTTTTAGAGGGTCAGTTTTATTACAAAACTCTTACAGATGGGTTTTTGGATCAAAGCAAAGTTATTTGCAGCTACTGTAAAGGTGAATTTGTGTATCACCGAAGTACATCAAGTCTCAAGTATCATTTACAAGCAAAACACAGAGTTGACACCGGCAGCAGTAGTGACAGGGCTAGCAATGCAGGACAGCAGCAGCCTACTATTTTAGAGTTAGTGCGCAAGAGGCAAATGGACAAGTCAACGAGCAGCAAGAGAGAGAGATGATGTCGCCAAAAGTTTGCATACCCCAGTGTGTGGAAATATACATGTTGGGGAATTAAACTGTAGACGACAACAAGCACACATGTGTTCTAACGTCATCGCTCAGGAAGTAGGGCTATTAACATTGGAGGCATGTAAAAAAAAAAGCTGTAAATTACAATGAACTTTGGGTAAAAAAGAAATCCTTTAAAACTTTCTGATACAGATTATTTTGTGTAAAACACACTTTAAAATAACACACTGCTTTTCAAATGGAAAATTGTTTATTTAGGGCCAAATTTGAGCATATTCAAAAGTTGCGATTAATCACGATTAACTACAGAAAATTAACTACAGATTAATTATTTTAATCGTTTAACAGCCCTAATTTATACATATAAGCCTTTGCCTTTAAATTCTGTCTGTCAAAGTAATACCAGACAGACAGAGATCAGGGGTCTGTGGAGGCTATTTCATCAGTTGCAGAACTCTGTACTGTTTGGAAAGAAGACCAAAAATAAACAACAAAAAGACTTCATCATTGTAAAAAAGGAAAGGGTGCCAAAGACTTTTGCACAGAACTGTAGTTTCTGAAGAGCACCAATCAGGAAGAGAGTTATTTTAAAAGTCTCAGAATATTCCACTTCCAGCCCAGTATGTCCAGTCATCGAGAAGTGGGAGCGTTTAACCACACAGGCCATCGCTGGCAAGGAGGAAACACATAGACTACATTCAATGGTCAAGAGTTCAATGGTCAACGCAGCAATACATCAGTATATATCAGTATCACCCCTGAGTACTGTATACAGTTTTATATCATGATTTACTCATTTATTATGAGTAAATACTTCATTCATCATGAAGTTTGAAGTTTAAACACAACAGCTCCTAAAAGGGGGTGTCGTGGTAAACATGTCATATTGGACTACAGACAAAACAAATGATAAAATCCAAACAAATCCAGACCATTTAGTCAAGGAGAAAAAATGGTAATGTGCTAACTTAAACCATAAGTAAGACATTTAAAAGCTAAAATGTAAAATGAGTTTAAAGCAGAGATTGGTCTAGTGTCAAACATTCAAAGAATAACAGTTTGGTTCCAAAAGAGCAGGTCAGGCTGTGAATATCACACTTTAAAACGGGGAGAATGGATTTGAACTGGCATATGCTTAGAGAGACGTCTAAAACAAAATGGGCTACAAAAAAGGGAAACTAAGCCACCATTTTGCATATCTACTATATTTTCAGTATGAGAGTTGATTGTAAGGGCATAATCTCTGCAATTCTCCATCTAAACACAAATCTTCAGGTTGTACAAACATTGTTATTAACCATTGATTTCTCTGAGAATTACTCTAATTAATTAAATAAATGCTATATGGATGTGATAATTCCTCAAGTTGTATTTTCTCCTGAAAAAAATGACGTTGTGATTAAGTTGCGTTGTTGATTTACGAAGATGACTCGGGCTGAACAAGCAAGACTTTTAGCACTTTCAGAAATGGACCAGATGAAAAGAGGTGAGGTGATTGGGCAAGGGGCGGGTCACGTGACAAATGACCTAGCTGTTTCCCTCCACTCTGCATCCTCCCCTTTGCGGAGGCAGATCTCGTCCAGCTCTGTGAAGAGGTCGTGGGGGATGTGCTCCTCGTCATCATCCTCTGTGCCGAGCAGAAACTGGACCCGCTGCGAGGGGGTGTCTGCAGCACAGAGAGAGAGAGACCACACTCTGCGTGAGTCAATGCCTCAAACCCATCCTGAAGTGCTTCTACGTGTTCAAAAAATGCTGCTGAATGATACCCCCAACACCAGCCTGACAGGCACAGAGGGGGAAGGTTAGGACGTGCTTCACTGTCGGGTCACCGAGCTCTAGAGGATGCAGCAACAGCCTGCTCAGATGATGAGTCAGGGCTGAAACACACAGAAGTGGGAGAGACGGGCAGCACCAAACTTAGCACCTCCAGCGTTGTTTTAGAGGCTGATGCACGATGGAAATCGTCCATCCACACAGACACAGATCCACCATCTTCATCTTCCCCACAGGCAGATGAACCCCATTCTCCACCCACACAGATGCCAAAATGAACCCGAATCCCCACCCTCCACACAGGGACAGGTGAATCCGATTCTCCACCCTCCCCACAGGCAGGGACAGACACGGAGCCTCACTGTAGGGCGGGGATTCCCTGCCATCCTCGACCCCCGAGTCCCGCTCCCGGTCCTTCTTCTTGTGCTTGTGTCCGTGGTGACGGCGCCTCCTGTGCGTCTTCCGGCCCAGGGGCACGTGCACGCCGATGTACAAGGTGCGGTGGCCTGGGGGAGGGAAACCAAGCCAAGCATTTACAACCTCCACACTCGGCACACTCAGGGGACACAACCTCTTATTCAAATTATTTCCAGAAGAACAATAAATAGTAAATAAATTCATGTAATCTGGATTTGAAACACTGTCTTGTCTGTTGACATTGAACAAACCGCGACTACAGAAGCGGCTTCTCTCTGCTATTAACGGAATGACATTTGTCAAATGCTCCTGTCAACATTATTCCATTTTCATTAGTTGTCTCTATTTCTGTCCAAAGCAGCCCCGAAGATAAGTCTTCCAGACTGTGTTTAGACCGAACATCTGCCACAGTAGCTTCACACGGGCTCAGTTCCTGTTAAAATCCACCGCAACGTCTGGTGCCTTTGACCAGCGGGAAAAAAAACAAAAAACAGGGGAAATCTGAAAATGAACTGCGCCGCATTAACAA
>JAOYSI010073488.1:3204-19843 GCA_025775065.1 Hiodon alosoides
ACACACCTGAAATGTCAGCATCTTTAAGTACCAATTATGGCACTGTCATGCTTCCTGACTTCCAGGAAACCAGGCTTGCACAATTGACAAATTGATTATTATAGAGGGGGGGCCCCGCCCCGAGTGTTCAGTCGGCTTTAAAAAAGGAGAGCGGCTACACACTCTTAGCACTGCTGAAGCATGCGACCGTGGGTGGGCTGAGCAAACACAGCAGGTCAATTCTGAAACAGCTGGAATGGGGAAAGGTGAAACGCTCGAAATGCAGCCCAAGAGGGAGGGAGGGTGCTCATTAAGCCACTCGGAGTATAAAATACCACCACACTTGGGGTAATTAGCAATAACCTTCGGCCCACGCGGCATGATCTCATCGGAGGGAAATCTGCAGCAGGAAACCCGCCTAAACTCGGTACCTTCTCGATTTCCCGAGCTCTGGCGGCGATTGCTTGAGAGCGCCGCTCCTGAAAGTCGCTCTTCATCTTCAACACCTCGTCCTGGGCAGGCGTGGGCTCCTCCGAGTCTCCCTCAGGAACGGGGACCACCTCCTGGGGAGACGGGAGCGGACAGGGGGGGGGTGGTGCGCTGAGCAGCCCTGGAACAAACTGGAGGGTGGCTGCATGTTACGTTAAATCGACTCTTAACGAACCAGATACTGATGGGGTCCGACAGGTCAGCTAGGGCCTTTGAGGTCTTTTCTACATGCAGGACGAGTTACTATAACTAACAAAGACAAAGGTGATTATTAGATACCTAGAGGATTAAATCACTTGGACCACAGAGGGGTATCTAGAATCAATCTCCCTGAGACAAAGACCTCTCTTCCCCCCCACCCTTCTCGCTTCACTAAGGGCCACTTCCCTTACCCCTCCAAATGCCTGGAGGGTCACTGTAAAACTCCTGGGGAAACCCTGAATTAATCGTTCCACTAAGGGCCCTTGACTCACTTGACAACCCGGAAAGGAAGTCGCTCACCGTTGATTTGGCAAGCAATGTACTTACCTTAACGCTGCACCACATTCAGCACTACTCATTTACGTGACTGTGAACGTCGGCACAGAATAGACTTGTGTGCCAGAACTCCAGAAGCCCTGGTAATGTCTAACAGTAACGTCCTAATAATTACCGCTGCTGCAAATCAAAGGACTTACTCGCTAACATGACACCCACCAGGCTGGTGGCTAATATCACCATGACCCACAATGCAACAGTCAAACGCCACGTGCGGGGGTTGCATAAATGTTACTACGCATCAATGTTCCCTTCCAAGACAACGCACAGCTACAGATGAAAGCACTACACCTGCTGATGTAAGCCCAAGCTAGAGCAAACAACCTGCAGCCAGCACAGAGGACAGTTGTGTCCTTACACAACGAACACACAGAACAGGCCCCGCTGTTTGAAGATGCCATTGACCAAGCGCTGGAAGCCTCCACTACGCTTTGTTTATAAAAAAAAAAAAAGAAGGGCTTTCATCTCCAACAACAAGGCTTTGAGTTACGCTCAGCGAGCACAGCTCAGGCTGATGGGATGGCATCAAACGCTGGAGCGACCGTGGGATTAGGGCTGATTTCGCCCTAAAACCAAAGCCGGGGATACGGGCAGGTTCTGATGAGACAAACGCCGGGGTTATACTATGGCACCGAGAACATAGCACTGTAACTGCCCTCTGAACCCTCAAAAGTGCAGCAGCTCTATGCTCTAGTAGAGATCACACAGGACTGCTAGTCAGATTCAGCCTCCCGTCATTTACTCCAGACAGGCCTATGACTTGCGTAGAGTATATGCGGTTTGCAGACTTCAGTGAAACCTGTGAATCAACAGTCTGTTACAAGCACAAGATGCTAGACGGGGAGGAACGTCGGCGCTTACATTATCTGCGTGGGCCTCGCAGGAATCCGGTGATTTCTCTAGCGGGACTTCGGCCTTTTCGCTCAGCACCTCCGCAGGCTGGGTCTCGGGTGGCTTGCTGCTTTTATCCACGTTGCCCTAGACAGACACGCGTACATTCAGACTACAGCAGTCATTGTCAAGTTTATAACCATTTTCAACTTAATCAAGACATCATACCAGGAGAAAAAGTGCACAGGTAGAATTATTGTAACAACTCCCAAGTTACCTTAAAGTACATTTTCCAATAAACATCTTGAAATGCTAAATCAAAAACAATTTTTAAATTGTCTGATGTAAGACGGTAACATTTCGCACAACCTACTTAAAAGGTGCTCAGACAGCGCCACGGAACAGGGTTTCTGACTCTTTTACAGGTGGGCCATTGTTAAACTAACTGAGGACCAAAGGTGGGTCACCAGACGCACGGGGGCCCTGCACTATAAAACACTCAGTGTGAAACCTGGAGCAAAGGGAAAAGAGCAACAGCTGGATCATGCCCCGGGGAGCCCGGCCCACCTTAGAAGTGGAGGTGGAGCTGTGCGGGGACCCGTCCCGAGAGGCGCTCACCGAATGGCTGGAGGGCCTGTCCTTGTCTGCAGAGAGAGATGGGAAGAGGGAGGCTCAGCAAACCGTAAACCCCGCCCATCACCGTGCCAGGAGGAGAGAAACAATGAGCACCCCCCCCCAGAAGAGTCGCTGGTTTGGGGCAAGCGGGATTTCGGCCAGGAAGCGATCACTCACGGCAGCTGACAGGGACGATGGAGAAGACGTCTTCAACTGAGAAGAAGGTAAGCAATGAGACAGTCAACTGAGAAGACGGATCCCTGTTTATTTTACACTCTCCCTGCAGAATACTCACACAATAGCTGCTGACCGGCCCAAGATGAAACTCAGTTAAAATATTGTGCTCCACAGGCACAATCTGTCCATTTAAAAAAACAAAACAAATACGGCAACGCTGGAAACGTTTGTTTGTATCCGAGCGCTCTCCCGTTGGGATGAAGGGGAAGCCGAGATAAAAATCAGGACCAGACGCAGACATCTGGCCCGGGCCGGAGAGCGGCGAACCCCCCACGATGCCCCCGCGGGGATTTTGAAAGCGGAGGGCCAGGCAGACAGACATTGGGAAGTAGCCCTTTGTTTTTCACTTGGTTTACAGAGATCCATCGGGGCCTTGCTTTAATCTGGCACCGGACTGCTAGGTGCTGCGGAGAGGAAGACGGGAATCACCCGAGCGGAGGCAGGAAACGGCCACGGTGGGGATCACCTGGGGAGCAGCGGCGGTGAAGTCGCAGGTAAACCTGAATCACATCGACACGGACCTGCGCGTGCGCACGGTAAAACCAGAGAACGTATGAAAGCTGTTCTACAGAAAATAGACTGGCCGTAATTGAAGTGGCATGTTTAGTTGAACGATCAGGCCTTTCGAAATGACTACAGATAAATACACAAGCAAAGGTCATCACATTGGAAAAGTCAAAAATAATACAGAGGCACAAAAGAGAAATCAACTGAATTCAGTCTTTTAAACTGTAAAAGGCATGCAGATCAGTCACACCGTTATTTTAAATGCATTTCCAAAGCCTTTCACATCCCCTGGAGCAACCATTATCATAATCCAAATTCACTCAAACTGCATCTGAGACTAATAATTCAGTTACCTAGTACAGTGATCTACCAAGCAGACTAAGATTTTACTTTTAGAATTTGACCACACGCAAACACACCCACACTGGCCATCAACCATCAGCACTCATAACCAAAATCACCTCCAAAACAGACCGTTCACTTCACTTCACGGCTATGAAAGGGAATTATCATCAAGTTGCTCTGTATGGAAGAATGTGTTTCCCAGAATGACGGACAGACTCAGAGGATTAAAGAGAAGATAACATATTACATCAGTATGGAATTTCCATTTTAATTTCTGAATCATTGTGAAAAAAAAATGTAATTAAATTTCACAGGCACACAGATGTTCATGAATTGTAAATCCAAGACCTATGGAGAATACAACATAGATCAAAGCCTGGCTCCACAAGGCAGCTATGTACACCAAAAATCAAAGTGCCTGTCTATACACACAAACTCAAACCCTAAGAACCATTTATATAGAACTGATTTGAGACTTGAGGAGTATAACAATGGGTTATTGTTACAAAACATGAAACTAATGAGGGTGTGTAAACACATGAAACGTGTTGCTTGGCCACTACACAGCGATGATCCAACTCAGCCAAAAATTAACCAGTTAACTGGGGTAAGCTCTGCTTCATTAAGACGAAAACAGCAATCAAAAGGCGTGCATGCTCTACGCACTCCCACTGCGAACCTGGAGGGGGCACTGCGACCCGCCTCGACACTTCGGGCCGACAGCTGCTCAGCAATGCACGCTGAGGGGACCGTACTCTTATATGGGGCACAGAACTGCCAGTCCGGGTGCAAAGTCTCGACCAATGAGGGGCCCGCTCTCTCATATGGGGCACGGAACCGCCAGCCCTGGTGCAAAGTCTCGACCAATGAGGGGCCTGCTCTCTCATATAGGGGACGGAACCGCCAGCCCGGGTGCAAAGTCTCGACCAATGAGGGGCCCGCTCTCTCATATAGGGGACGGAACCGCCAGCCCGGGTGCAAAGTCTTGACCAATGAGGGGTTCGCCCTTGCAAGTGGCTAGATCTGCCCCATAAAACAAAAATGGTTTTCAGGGAGAAGGATAAAAAGTAACGTGACCCAAGCGCCGCTGGAAACGGCCGGCCATCATAACGACTCATAAGCTGCGAAATGGTCAATCCTGCTTCTCGTTAGGGCTCACGTTTCAAGCATATAAACACGCCAGGCTGCCGGCCCCAAAGGTCAAAGGCCAAACAGACACTGATAACTGACACCGGCAGATGTCGCGCCCCTGAACGTTACTCCAGGAAGAGGTCAAGGGCCAAGAACCTAAAATGATTCAACTGCGCCAATATGGACACTCCAGGCCGACGTCTACATCTAAATAACTCCTAGCGCGACATTGCACAGAACTGCCAGGACAAGCTACATCCACTCCCCCTGGCTTTAGACCACACTTTCGATGCACTCTGGGCGGATGATTAGTATACCAGACGGCCAGAAGACAACTGCTCGTGTGCGGTTCCATCATGGCTTTAAAACAAAGAGGAGCATTCATCCCAAAAGCAGGACGACGGGTGAATTTAAACAGCGTCTCCTGCGCTGACCTTCTTGGCACATGATAAAAAAAAAAGGGGGCACCCATCCCAAAGTGTTAGAGAAGCCAGAGCTTAGCGGAATAGGCGTTCCACTACTTCGGGGGCTCGATCGCGCTTCCTGTCACGCGGACTGACTGCCCGGGCGTTCCTGCCCATCCAGGGATTTCCCCATTCACGGAGGTGACCGCAAGTGGGTCCGATAACCTGATAATTACTCACTCACATAACGAAGCGCACTGATTCAACCTCCCGTGATGGCCGCTGGCGGGCCGCCCGAGCAGTCCCAAGCAGAAGCATGCACGGACAACTCCAATTTAAACTTCCCAGTTTCACTTGGTTACATAAGGGAGGAAAGGCAACCATTTGACCATGAAGACATCTGTGGGTTTAAAGGGCTTGTGGACACGCAGCAAAATCACTCCTGCTTATCAAGGCCATCCCTTCCCTCTAACGTGTTCCAACAAACCCACGGGCCCTACATTAATATACACCTTACCCACAGAAACAGATGGCCTGCTCTAAATACAGCCCTCCGCTTTCATTCTTAATTACTTCCAGGGGCGTCGGCCGTAGCACGGCCGTCATGCCGTGATGTATATCCGAGTGCCATCGGAGTTCACTGGGG
Organism: Hiodon alosoides; assembly: GCA_025775065.1. Classification (NCBI taxonomy): domain Eukaryota; kingdom Metazoa; phylum Chordata; class Actinopteri; order Hiodontiformes; family Hiodontidae; genus Hiodon; species Hiodon alosoides. The sequence continues at coordinate 8,926 of JAOYSI010073488.1, forward strand.
CCAGTGCTGTTCCGATACAGGTGGGTTTTGCGCGTTTTATCTTGCCTCGGGGGGACCGGAGTTTTGAAGAGGCACATTGTTCTTGACAATCTGCAGTGCAGAGGAGGGGCGAAGCCAAAGGGACTGCACAGGACCTGCTCATCCGGTCAAAAGGGAGTAAAAAAAACTAAACAAAACAAACAATAACTAAATGAAAAGCAGGCGATCCAACAGAGTGGACCTTTCAGCTGCCTAGAATTCAAAACACATCCAGCGTCTTAAGAAGCACAACTCTGTTCAGATCCAAATAAAAAAACCTCAGCTACAACAGCAGCTGGCCCTTTGGATGATCAACCACAATTCTTTTAAAATTCTCTCTACAGGAATGCCGCCTTCTGATGTAAGATATGGCACCACGGGGGGCCGCAGGGCCTTGGGAGGGCCACCAGGCAGGACGGGGCATGCACGGGCAGCAGAGACGAGTAGGGCCAACCGGAGGGTCACATTTCAGTCCAGCTGGACCATGGCTGTGGCGTCCCACCGTTCCGAGGCCAAGGCCCACCTAACAACGGTGTCACGGGATGCCCAGAGTCCCCAGTCCCAAAATACTACAGAGCTCAGCCAAACACAACGCAACACAACCCAAGTTGGGCGAGAATACCAAACAGAAAACAGGGGCAGACTACTCAGCAGCTCAGGACGACAGATGGAAAATATCAAACGCCTGGGTTTTCAGATGAATCAATCAGAACAGGCTAACCAAAAAAACCCCCCACTGATCAGTTTCAGTGGACGAACAGCACCGGGGAACTTTTCTGCCGGCCAGCTCACGTTTCCAATCCTTCAGACCCCATAGACTGCACAGATGGCCCCTACAGGTCCTTTTCAGAGCAAGCTCGTGCAACGATTTGTCAGCAGACTATTCCAGGGTTCCTCTGGAGTTCATGCGCCAGCCTGTGTTCTGGCAGCAGGACTCTTCATATCCTGTAGGAGCCCAAGAAAGAGTCGCGGATTCCTGCTACAGCAGAAGGTCATTCAGGGTATCAGCGGTGGCAACCTGAAGACAAACTCCACAATTCACAAAACGGGAGAACCTTCTCAACGAGGAGCAGGATTTTTTGGTCCAGCCGATTTTCCTTACTATTTCAGAGGGGGGGATTTGCTTAAGCTAGGAGCTGTCATGCGACCGTCATGCAAAGTTGTCTCGGTTGTCCACACTTAATTCAATTACAATACAAGCGAAAATCCAAGGCTGTTAATGCGTGCTGCTGTTGCAGGGCGCGCCACACCAAAAACGAGCTTCCCTTTGACAAGTACACCCAACGGATACGCTCACTAGGAAGCCTAGCCATGAAACCATAGGCAGAAGCCAGGATTTCTCATCAATGGCTACAAGAGTTTTTTTTATTTTTTTTTTTATATATATATAAATCTTAAAATCCATTTCCTTTGATGAATTATTAATCAAACACGGCCTCTGCCTTACTAAACTCCAAACGGGCTCCGGGCAGCCAACATCAAATAACACATGGGACAGGGAGCAGAAATTGGGATAGGCTCGAGTCGGATGTCTGAAATCGGAAGCAGTCATTATCCCAAGTTCTTCGGTAGCGGATGCATGTAACCGTCGTTCTTTCAGACATCCAATTAGGCACATAGGAGCGGAGGTGGACTGACACCTCTCATCTCCAGTATCAACATCGGCTTCCCTTGCTGACCCACACACTGCTGGACTGCAGAACAACGGACGGAAATAAACTCAAGCGAGCCGAAAAAAAGGGAAGAGGCCAGTGGCCACAATATGAAGCAGTGGGGTTCAATTTTGCCAATATCCATCGGCAGTGTGATTTCAAGTCCCGAACAGAAAAGGCTAGTAAATAAAACGATTAAAAGGACGATTGGATAAACCAAGCCTCTGAGGAAATGAATGTGAACAAAAATCTTGTTAGCAATGGTCTCTAACGTGCAGGGTTGATGAACCACGGTTTGGAGGAAAGCCCAGGGGACGACGGGAACGCGCGGCACGCCGCCATGACCACATGTGAACCAGGTAGACAAAGGCGCCCTGAGGAGAACTGAGGTGAACACAAACACGGGCACACCTACTCTTCCTCTGTTGGTAGTAGTAGGCCTTGCCCTTCTCCGGAGAGTAGCTCCTGCTGCTCAGGCTGGAGCCGGAGCGGCTGTGGGGGGAGTGCGGGACGTCCCGCTTGAATGGAGACCGGTCCCGCTGGGGAGGGAACGATCCTTTCCTCCTGGAGCTGTCGCGGTAGTCCCTGAAAAAGAATCGACAGAGCCACGTAATCTATCACGTGAACATGTTGAACCATGGTTGGTCTGTGGTGCTAACAGTGGGGGTAAAAGGGAAAGGGAAGACAGAACAAACGCACACAAAACTTACCTTCAACTCACCATGGTTTCTAATGCCACACGATGCACCCTATACAAGGTGAGACTCTTTCACCGAATTAGGAAATAGTAATAATGTGAATTCTTCATTCTAGCCACAGGTGAACCGTTTAATGTAATGGCAAAAGGTGCACCACGAGGAAACCAGTGGCAGATCTTACCATTAGATTCAAATCAATAATAAATAGTACCGATTTTAGTGGGGCGAGGCTGAAGAAGGACCTGCAGATTATTGGCTAACGATCTAAACCTACATGTGACTCTGACCACCCCGTGAACGTCCTTTGCTGTGTCAACCCTCTTCCCATAATGCACCAGGCAGAAGGGCATACCCTCGATCCAAGCTCAGAATGGCCTGCATTAGCGTGTCGTCACCACCGTCAGGGGCTACTGCTGGTAGTGCTCTCGGATGGTGATACAATCCCTGAGTTCTGACGCTGAGTAGGGGGCCTGTTCTGCTGCTTCTGAGAGGCAGGAAAAAAAAAATTCAAACATCAAATATCACAGAATAAACAGAGTCAAAACTGTCCTGACAAAAGAGGGGTAAATTTTGCACTATTTGCATGGGTGAGAGTTTTTTGCTTGCAATTTTAGTCCAGCGGAGAAATCAATCACTGTTGAAATGGTTATTTTGGTACAATTTTGATCAGTTTTGTCATGTTACGGTTTCTAATGGAATGGTGGGAAATGACCACTAATGGAGCTAGATGATAAAATTTATTATTGCCAGGAGGATATTTGAGTTTGATTTTTTTTTTTTTTTTTTTAAAGGAGACGAAAATAAAAAAAAGAATGAACAGAAAAGGAGAGAGAAGAAAAAGGGTAAGTTAGAAATTGAATTGAATAGAAATTGAAAGGAACTCTTTCAGTGGCAGCCATGGCTCAGTAAACTTGGGAAAAGGGGGATGGGGGGGGGACTGACGGGCTCCTGCAGTACAAGGGCATATGCTTCCAACTAACGTTCCTAAAAGAATCGGCGTTAGAATTTATTTTATTTTTTTAAATGCTGCGGCACCATACGTCCTCGCTTCGTCCAACGCGGGAAAACGTTTCTGTCCATCAAGCTAAAGGGGGCGGGACTCTCCCGTGGGCGGGGCAGCGGTGTCCCCCAGTTTGACATTCTCAGGTCCTCGGGGTGCAAACCGGAGTCGCGTCTCCATACATTATCTGGAGCCAGCGAAAAGAGGACAATTTCTCTCTCTGAAATAAAAACTGTTTTTTGCCCAATCACTGGTTTTAAGAAGGGGGGCAAAAGGCAAATCGGGCCGTTTTTAGTCCCGGGGTTTATTTTGGTAAGTCTCTTTGAAAGAGACAGTGGAGCCTGCCAGGGCCAGCAGACGCTGACACTGGAGTTGCCTGGGAAGGCCCTTTATGACCTGCAGGCCGTGGGGTGCCAGGCTGTGCTCCAGAGCCACGGACACACAGGGGCCTGACAAAAACCACATTAAAAGGGCATTCCTTTAAGATCTATGGAGTTTGTTTTTTTTTTTGTGCCCCGCCTTAAGATATCAAAAATCCGCAGGAGTAGAAAACATAACACACTTACCAACATCAAATCACAAATCAGCCCTTTAGGTAAGGCATTGCCAGGAATGATGGCATTGTCTTTAAACCTATTGTCTCCTCCTTTTCAGACGACCTCTGGCATTCTTGTGCGTTGTTTTACCTTTATTTACGCGCTTCTGTACGGGCCGCAGTAAAATCATTAGGCCTACTCGCCGCGCTCCATTGTTCACCCGTTTGATCCCTCTGCTGTCCCAAACGGACCACGGACTGCTATACGACACAAAATGAGTCCAGGGCACCTGGTTTGCACGACCTCCGCCTGACCTCAGGCCACGTCCTACACAAAGAGAAGGCTTAATGGGAGCTCGCAAACTTTTACGGCTCCGTGTCCGTTTGAAGTGTCTGAGACCCGGTCGGCCATTTGCTGGCCAAGTGAATTACCACAGCACTTTTACCCCTCTGGTCTCCCCACCCCCCTCCTCTGCGATCACCTACCGTCCAGGAATCCCTTAAATTCCACAGTATGAAATGCATCAAAATTAAACAAAACAGTAAGAGTCAATAACCAGGAATGGAGACGCAGAATAACGTTTCAAAGCCTTTGTGCTTTTAAAAACCACTTCTGACCTTAATCTTACCCCCTCCTATTCAAGTGCGAAACTTGATATTTAGTACTTGCACGATGCCAATGAATGGGTGGAACGATCTCGTATCATGGCTTCATTATTTCGGCAAATTATCAAACGCTCGACTCTTAAGACCATAGCCATGTCCACTAGCATCACATTTCTTTGACCTCCTTGATTATCAGAAGAGTTAAGCTGGAATAAATCTGTGGAATTAAGTTTAAAGGTTAAAGTAAACTTACAAATCAGGACTAAATGGCTAGCAGACGACATACCTTAAGGGGAGGGCTGAGAGTAGCAGCACTTAGGCCTGGTATCTTTCCATGTGGCTAGCTTTCCTGCGATAACAGATGCCGGATCAGATACCAACAAAGTACACATCCTTTTCAGGATATAACCACCCCTTGTGCCAATGAATCCTGTAAAAAGTGCCTATTTTTAAACCTACATTTACAAAGTCTGAATAACCTGGTAGCATTGCCAGCTTTCCTGGTTTGTTCTGAATATTCTCATCTCTGCAAGAGCTTTATCGTTTTTATTTTATTTAGCACGCCATTAAAATGTGGATTCATCAGACGACACACTGGAAAGGCCTACAGAACCAGTGGTCGGGTTGCTTTCTGGAAGAGCAAATGTCATAGTTAACAACTTCACCGATACACGGAAAAGCACAATAAAATGTCTTTCCAGCAGAGGGCAAAAGGTAAAATGCAAAGCCCCAAAATACCAGAAAAGTGTAATAAATAAATATATTTATATTTATTAATAGTGCTCTGTGTATGGGAAGCCCAAGCCAACCAGCAAAGACCCTCATTCGGTCATATTTTAAAAGGCTGAGGAGCAGAACCCCATTATCAATCAGTGTAAATCGTTTCCAAAAAGTTGCCAATTAAATCACTTGCAGATCATAAGCCTACAGAGACATTGTAACTAAGCCTCATCCTCTTTCATCATGTTCCAAATAAATAAATGAACCCAGGCTGCTGACCTAAACGCACATGAATTTAACTGCGGCTGTAGGATCCTTCACAAAACCAGTTTACAAGCCATTACAGCAGAGAAGGGCTTGTGAGGCAGCTTTGATGGGTCATCCGAACAAAAAAAACAAAACACTTCAACCTCTTTGGCTCCAGGCATCGACCATGGTCCTCGTGTAGGAGCGGGCAGAGAGCGAGGCAGGGGCGGGCAGAGAGCGAGGCAGGACCCACTAGCCCTGGCTGACCCTAAGCCACTAGGCCTGAACCAGGGAGTGGAGGCCCCCTGGGAGCGGCACACCCTACCCAGACCGGCCCGTCTGGCTCCAGACCACAGACATCAAGGTCCTGCCTTAACCAGCGGCTCGAGCTGTCCATCTGGTGTGTTGCGAACCCCCCCCATGACCCCTAGAAACCCCTCTGGCCATCAGACCTTCCCAAGACTTCCTGCCTGTGTTTCCTGAGGGTCGCCCTACCAGGGGTGAGGCCAGCCACCTCCTGACCACACTAACAGCTGGGAACTGGGCCCAGAAACGCTCTCTCTGGGCCCTACTCCTCCACTTTTACTTCACATGGACAGTCCTAAGCAATGGGATTACCAAACCCCCCCCCAACACTTATTTTCTGAGAACCAAAATGACTAACAATGGACCAATGAAAGCAAGAAGTTGAGAATAGATGCATTTATGAAGCAATTAACCTAAAGAAGCCACTTAAGGGATTTCACAGAGAAGCATCTTAAGCCTTTAATTACAAACGTATTATTTATGAAAAATAATATTATAGAACTTGCACTGTAGAGTTCCAGGGGAGTCGGCATGACTTAAGCCCAGCCAGCTCGGATCTGCCCAGGCATTGCTGACAGGGCCCCGCCCACTGGTGGGCGTCGCTACACGCCCGCCGGCTCCATCCCATTTCCCCCAGCTTCTGCTCAGGTTTGGACATTTTTCCCCATGCCTATATTCCAGGAAGATTAAGGCCTTTAGCTGTGAGATGACAGTGGGGCTCTGTGTCTGCCTGTGTGAGTGTGTGTGTGTGTCTGTGAGGCTCCACTGACAGCAGGATTGTGCCAGGGACAGTTATTGGCAAGTTGTGGACGGAACCGAATGCTCCACGGCACTGGGGGGGGGGGGGGCAGGATTAATGGCAGATGTGCGCTCCGGGGACAGCAAGAAGCCACCCAATCGGTCTCAGCGCAGCGGAACAACTGTGGTTAGCTCGAGTTCGCGGGGGTGGGGGAAACTAGTAGAACAACATTTGTGAGCGGCGCGTTCATGTTTGCGCTTGATTTAAAGAGTTGGGCCGCAGAATCACAGTCACTTCCTCTACAAAGAGCAACCACAGGCAGGAGAAGCGCCCCGGGACATGAGGCGCACCCCATTCAGCGTTATTTTAAATTACACTCAAACTGACAACAAATACCGCCATCTGATTGGTCCATCTTAACCAGCTCCAGCTTACCAAAATTTCAATCGAGCCAAATATGAAACTTTTTAAAATCTCTTTTTCCGAACATCAGTAGATATCTTCTTTAAAAGTACGAAGGCTTCAAAATCTAAATTTCAGGTCACAACACACAATATATTCTAAAAACAGTAGACGTCACAGTCGCATTTAGAAATAGGCTGGCGAGACATGCGGAGAAAGAGACCACTGTAACCATCCTGATTCAGATTTATGCACCCCGTTATGTGAAGTGTTTCTGATACACCCCCTACCTCCAGGAGAGACAGAGCCCCATTCTTTAAGGCTTACAACGAAGAGCAGTGCTGCCCTCTGCAGCGCATGCTAGGAATCACAGATCCAGATTTCAGAAGTCTTCTTTCAGCTCACCTCAAACATTCACTGCACGCTTTTAATACCACCTTTCCAGTAAATGTTTTCCCGTTAAAAAAAATCAGGAATAATGACACAGTTTACATGCTGAATTGCACTTCTTTTAGACACCAAAAATACAGTTTGTCTGTGCGGGCTGCTAGGACAGTTTGTTCGTGTGTGCTGTCCAAAGGAAACTCAAAATACACTTTATATACGCCGCAGGGATTGAAGGCACCAGCTCTTCTAATTAGATTATTATGTAAAAGTTTTATTTATTTATTTAGCGGAAAACTCCAACAGAAGTCTGAACAAGATGTTCTCGGTCCAACTTTTTAATACTGTGATAAGATGAAAAATCTGGACTTTGTATTTTGGAAGAAGTGACCTTTAAGACGACAACCCAGCCCCAGTAAGGCCCGGAAATTCTCACCCCCCAAACAATGTTTTCTGTTCGAAAAAGTGAGCGTGGATAATTTTCTGATGGCTTTGAGTAATTACACATACATGCCAGACATGAATCTGCCAAGCCTGCTTACAGCGGGGAAAAAAAACAAAAAAAAAACGTGCTGAAACGATCTTGCGATGGCCCGCGTGTTTTCCTTGGGCTCCAGCCTCGTGGGTCTTTAAAAGGGGCTGTTGTCCAGCACCGCCTGGGCCTCGCCCACCTCTGGAGCCAAACACAGAGAAGCTGTGAAGCAGGTTTTAAAACCCCACTTTTTAAAAGGGACCCGTCTTGGAAAGCAAGCTCTGCTTTGATTATTCAAACAGGAAGTTAAAGGGTAGGGGAAAATAACATTTTAAACATAAAACCAACACATTTGCAATAAACCTAGAATCTTTTAACTTTAAACGGTCGTTATTTTACTAAAGTGTGAGTGCATGTATGCATGTATGTGTGTATATGTATATGTACGGAATTTCTCCATTAGCCCACAGCTTGGCTGCAGCTCACATTTACAACAAGATGAGAAACACTACACAGCCAGAAGTGTCTCAGCCAGTGTGTCAGGCTCCAGTGAACTGGCTTCTGAGAGATTGACAGCAGGGGACAGAAGTCGTTTTAAGCACCTCGACAAGGCCGGAGGACTAATCCCGCCTGCGGCGTGGGCAGAGAAGGACTGGGAGGAAGAAGGGGCTTTACCTGAAGTCTCCCTGGTGACCACCGTGAGCATCAGCTCGGCCTCCTCTGTAACAGTGATATGACTCCTCCTGCAGGGAGTGACAAGTGCAGTGTTACTTCCGCAAACCCGCGATGAAACCAAACAGTCGTGTAGAACCACTGACCTGAAAGCAAGTACACAAGACCCTATCCTAAATTTCAGCTACTGTCTTCATGTTTAATTGTTTTTTTTTGGGACCAAACTCCAGACAAACGCTCCAGTAGACGGTGATTCCAACAACCATAGAAAAAGATGACGATAAAAATGGAGAAAGAAAAGACCAAACAAAAACAGCAGCAGCCGCAAAGTCGCCAGACACCTCAACCAATCACAGCATTCTACACAACAACCAAGCAGGACTGCATTGGCCGGACCCCTTCCAGAGTACTTCAGCAAGGGCAAGTTTCCAGAACAAGTAAACCACCATTAAACACACACTTTTACTGAAGTTCAAGTCTAACCAGGGGACCACAGCACCATCAAACAGACTGCAATGTCTGTATAGCCATCTTTCAGCCAGTTTAAAGACTGAGGGGGAAAAAAATAATAATAAAAATGACAAAAGGCTTCTAAATCCACCACAATGTGTATGTAATTTGTATACAGAACTATATCTCTAAAAACAAACACATACAAATAAGACATGAGATGACATTTAAGACATATTTTACATGGATATACACGGAGAAAGCAATGAGTTGGCCACAGTGGTCCTGAACCAATGCATGATCTGTACATTAACAAGAGGCAGCAGAATTAAATCACTTTCCATGAAGTTCCACAAGAGGGCGACAGAAGGCTTCCATCACTGTTAGGAAGCACAGCCAACTGACGCAACCTGAACTTGCATACATGTGTGAAATAACGGTAAACCAACTGCACCCCAAGACGGACAACGGAGGGTTTCATACTTGCTAATCAAGTATGTTATCAATTATCAAAGGTAGTGAATCAGTTCCAAATGTACAGAGGACATTAAATTATTCAAATCAAATAAAAGTCAGGTTTGGAGTGCCTAGGTCAAACATAAAAATACATAAATAAATCTGAAGACATACAAAATAGGCATTTCAAACATTAATCCAATCCAAAGACAATAGTACCTCCATCTGATACGAGAACCACAAAACTGACTGACTAGTGAGTGCCACGTTTCTGTACACACTGAAATCTAATTTTAAAGGAGTGATAATCGTGTCAAGAACAGTCATTCTTAAAACCCCCAAACTTCACAGCGGTGGGACAAACACCTACTTTTAAAATGCATGTTCGGGTATTCACCAAATATTCATTCAGATATCCGTCAGGTGTCTGACGGTTTCCCCCTGAACCGGGAAGCCCAAGAAAACCTTTTAATGTCTCCATCTTCCTAATCCACAACCTCCCCCCGAGTGAATTCCCCAGAGAGCACGCCGCCACAAAAACCCGCTACCGACGTAGCCACCTTCTGAGGGTCAACAGGAGACCCGAGCCAGGCCCGCTATGCAGTAAAAACACAAAGGCGTGCTGGGGCGAGACGTACCCGTCGAGGCGGGCCCGCTCTGCGATCGCCCGCCGGGTGTAAGTTCTCGGGATGGTAGCCTCTCGGGTCCTCGTCATGGTAACTCCTGGGGCCGCCGTTCGGGCAGTAGCGCGGCTCGCTGTACTCGAAAGCTCTGCCGTATTCGCCGAGGGGTCGACCGAAACCGGGTCTCCTTTCGTTCATCATGCGAGGATAGGACCCCTGCAGGCGAAGCCCCCAAAACACACGCCTTTAAGGGCGGAGTTATGACACAAAAGCAGATGACAAACATAACAGTCCCTCGGCAATCACCGAACCAGGGCCTGAAATTAGCACTTGCCAAAAGTGGGTATATTTTCACATCCAACACTCACCCCTTGGTTAGAGCAAAACCTCTCATCATAAACCTCATGGAAATTCCCCCCCCTCCTGTAAGCCACTGCAAAAAAAGCAGACGAGTACAATGTCAGATAAGCAGGCCGATATACCCATTCATTGTATGGAGAGTACTGGCCCTATCTCTTGTCATTGCAAACAGAATCACAGAGAATGCAGCATATTTTACAATTCTGTGCGATTTTGACAAAATACTGGTGATCTTTCAGGGCCAATGGTTGGTCTGGCTACATTCCAACGCTAATGAATGGCAGGTATAAAAACAATTGGCCTTTCCACAACTGCAGAAAACCACACAATTACCTCCTGATTAGGCACCAGGAGACTGCCGCCGGTGCTAAAATGAGAAATTTTATCTGAACGACGACATACCCTAGCCTATAATGATGCCTCCAGTGTCACAGAACGCTTTGCAGGCATGCCCCCACCCCATTATTTAACCACAAGGCAGCCATTTAGCTGCCATGTCAAAGTCCCCTGTGGTATTGTACCAGGGGCAGAGGAGGGTGTGAGTGCGTGTCTGGGTTTATGTGGGGGGGGGGGGGGGGG